>OZ059788.1:5941942-5977847 GCA_964057025.1 Standfussiana lucernea | reverse complement strand
AGTACAACAAAAAAAAAAAAGAAATCATGTCCTGCTTAAAGTTAACGGGTCCAAAGCGTTGAGACAAGAATAAATACAATGGGAAACTACTGAACCGGTAACGAAATAAATCGAGAAATCACCGCTGTAAAAGAAGATTTTCAGTAAAATGACCCTGTTACTCCATTCGTAGGAATAAAAACTCGAGTTTCGGGCAATAATGTTATTTATTTTCTTATATCAATGCCAATTTAATTGTTCTCTCCTTTTGACTCCTACGAATTGGGTCAAACAATTTGTGTTCACTGTTGTTCTTTTTGTTTTTTTTTTCTCGAACACACGCTATGATAATTTATAATATAACTAGCCTTTGCCCGCGACTTCGTACGTGTGGTACTTAGAATTAAAAAAAAAGATAATTTCTGTGGTAAAATGTAGCCTATATTTTAAGTTAGGCATCTGGCAGTAGAGCGGTGAAAACTATGTTCAAATCCATGCGGATGTTTTTGCGTGATACGCGGACAAACATACAGATAGACAGACAAAAATTCTAAAAACTGTTTTTTGGCTTCTGTTGCTCTAATAAAGACCCCCATATAACTATTTTTACTACTCTGTCAAGAATGTACGCGGAAACGATACACAAAATGTTAGTTATTCATTCAAAGTTATTTTATCGTCTTCAAAGTATGCTTCTTCAGAAACGACACACTTACGCCAACGAATAAAATCATCTAAACATTTTTAAACGTTTTTTCCGGAATTGAGTTCAGTTTTCGCCGCGAATCCTCCTTTATAATAAGTGGTAATTGGAGTTTAGGAAAAAGAAAGAAGTCGGCTGGAGCCATAAATCTGGTGAATAAGTGGGTTGCTCGATGTTATTTGTTGAGTTTTTGGTCAAAAATTTGTTCACTACGATGGTCTTGTCCGAAGGCGCATTATCGTGGTGCATAATCCAAGAATATTCTTTCCTAAAATGTGGCCTTTTCGGCGAATTTGCTTCCGGCAAGAATTCCGAGTGCACAACACCGCAATAGTCAATGAAAACGGTCAACATGACTTTGACCTTTGATCGACTTTGGCGTGGTTTTTTCGGGTTAGTCCCTGAGTACCCCGGTCCCTGAGGCACCCGTACCGGAGGACCCCGAATTTGATAAATATTATTACATTTCTTTCTTTTGTTTTTTTCTATTGTTTTCAACTTGTACGGTCGACATAAAAAGTGCTTCAATGTATGTGTTTGAAATACATAAGAAGAAAGTAATTTATTGGAAAGAAGATTGGAATTTTCGGGGCACTTTTAATTTCAAAAGCGTTCTTCAATGAAAGTATGTACATTATATGAAGCAATCGCGGGGCTTTTCTTTCCATATAATATCTTTTTTTTAATAAGCTGCACAAAGTAAAAAAAGAAAAAACAAATATTTTGCTTAAGTTGAACATCTAAGCGAAGTCATTTGCAACATCAAAACGTAAAAATAGTGACGTCCCATCAAATCTAAGCCATTTGCGGTAAGACTCCTCCTATCTTTGGAAGCCCAAGAGTTCTTTGATTCTAAGTCAGCCTCTTTTTCGATTCGTAACGTGTTTCATGTTACTAAATAATCATGTTATTAAATGAATTATTACCTGCTGTTATTAAAAATGTAAAGTATGAACGTAACGTTTTTTTTTGGAGAGAGGAACGTCCTAAAAATACGAGCCGTGTCCAGGAGTACCGCTTTCTTAATCAAGCCCTTGATCCAGCTGTCTAACGAGAGCCTTCTCAGGTATTGGTCGAGGCTCTTGGCAATTAAGCCATTGGCAAGGATCACTGAGTTCACATCCCACCCATGTCGACAACCTCGCGAGCCAAATCAAGATATTTAACTATTGCTTATCTATCTTGGCTTTCACGAGGTTCTCGTCATGCGGGACTGTTCAGTTATGTCAACAGCCACTGCGCGGCTCTGATCAATCCATCACCACTATATCAGGCTTATTAGCTACAATAGTCCTGTCAGTGATGATGGATTGATCCCAGTACAGTGTTAAATTGCCATTTTCAAGAATTGGGTCGGGCACCTATGGTGCGGCACTTCTGTTTTGCGTATTTTTTAAATTATGTTAATATTGGAACATGTCAATGTTCCATGTAGGGTAGTCATTTTGATTTTCGGTATTGAAAATGCAACTATCGTGATAATAATTAAAACCTGTGATTGCTCTACAAGACTCTATATTGTATTCTCTAATTATAATATTTACCTTGACCAAGTAAGACGTAATAAAATTTTATTTAACATTTCATCTGCTGACGGTACTTTAAAGCTAAACTGACTTTTGATTGACTTTCTCAAGATAAAAATAAATCGGGGTACTCCGGTACGGGTGCCTCGGGGATCGGGGTACTCAGGGACTAACCCGTTTTTTCGGTTTTGGTTCAGTTGGAAGGCGCCACTCCAAGGCTTGTTGACTATTTTGCTTGTCAAACTCATAAAACCACGTCTTGTAAGTAACAACAATGCGTAGTAACAATGCGTTTCACGAATGTTGGGTCGGAATTGACTCGTTTTAGCATGTCTTCGGTGATTCTTATGCGATTAAGTTTTTGGAAAAAAAATCAGATCTTTTGGGACTAGCCGAGCGGCAACATGTTTCATACCCAAGTGATTATATGGCTATCTCTCTCAAACTTGAATGAGGATTTTTATTCACTATTTCCTTCACTTTTGCGATGTTAACTAGAGTTGAAGACGTCGATGGCCTACCAGAGCGAGGCAAATCTTCCATCACACCTCGACCGCTTTTGAACGCTTTGTACCACTCATAAGCACGTGTTTTAAGCTAGTAGTAAGCTTTCTGTAACATTTTCAGGGACTCACACACGAAATTCCATTGGCGATGCAAAATTTAAGACGAAACTTATTGTTCGATGTTTTTGTCCATTATGAAATTCGCAATAAACACTAGATATGATCTAACTAAAAACAGCACTGTATTTAATCTAAATAACAGATGCAACTCCAAACTCCGCGCCAAAATGGAAAACAGTTGTGCCAATCAAACAACAAAAAAAACAAAAAAATCATTTGGAACCATAAACAAATCATCCATTCTCGATGCTTTTTTGACTGAATGTATATTATATATTATCTGTGTGTATAATATATTATATACCTCTCCGGTCGGTAGAGACTGGCATATCATAATTGAAAAGGAGATAAAGACTAACTTTGTAATAAGAAGGATAGGAAAAGTTAGATCGGGACGGGAAACAACAGGCATCAAGTGAAATAATAAGTAGTTCTTTCTAGGAATAATTATTGAATTTATTACTTTAAACACCTTTAATTTGCCACGCTCTTTCGCCACTATATACACAATACATCAGCAATTTGCTACCTACAAAATTGTAATCAAAATAGCACACTCTAATGCCAACAAATTAATTAAGTTTGTTATGATTTCATAAAAAAGCGTTATCAAAATGCCATATTTTTAATTAACAGGCAGTTCATTCAATAACTTCGCCATACATTTTAGTCAACATTTTCCAGGGTTCAGTCGGGAATTTTCACTAATTAACTTTTACAGAATTCCTATTATTGTGGCACAATATCTAGGGGGTGTAGGGGGTTGATTTTGTAGGCGTCCAATCACGGCGGGTTGAGTGAATAGCGCACTCTCGCGGAGGGTGTCTAAAATTGAGTTTGTCACAATTTATGTCGGAAGGAACGAAGCACATTGATTCAGTTATGTGGCATTTTAAATAGGTATTTAGGGAATGATTAGGTTTTTTTATTTGCTATATTGCTGATCCTGAAGGAAGGGAAAGTATTTTTGTCACTACCTAGAAGAGACACTACCTACACCGTCAATATTTAGAAGGAGATCTAAATCTCCGTGCCGACTTCCTAAACACAAAGTTGCAATAGAAAATACTAACAAATTAAATAAAACACTGCTCCTGTATTTGAAGAAAGAAAATCTATTTAATTAGTTAGCCAAATAACATAAAACACCTACAGTATTTGCTTTCACAGCCACATAGGTTCAGTTATAACCAATAATTGCTAAGTAGCCCCCAGGTAAGTCTTTGCATATCGACTAACTGCATACTATTATCTAGTAACGTACAATCATTACCACTATCCTTACTTGGTGCAAGTCTGCAAGCAATACAATTTACTCGCCCGATACCAAGCAACTTTGCACTTAAGCAATTTTCTTTTATCCCAGCAACGACACTTGTTTACACTCCAGTGCAATTTAATCTACCTATTAGAACTTGCAGACTCGTTTAGCACAGGGAGCTCACACAGTGCAAACGAGGCATGAAGTTTACAAGTACCGTCCTATATTGTAAGGCTCTGAAAGTAGTTTGAAGTTGTGAGCTAAACTTCAATCTGGTTTATCGGAAATCCTGTGCAAAAGTCAGTTGTTTTAGAATTATTAACTATTCATTGCACCAGTCAGAACTGACATTAGCATACAAACTCTTACAAATTCTTATCCCATATTTTTATAACTATAACATATTTAACTTCTATATATTTATAACATATTTAACTTCTATAGAAGATGAATTTTCAAACAACCTTTTTTTATCAAAGGGCCCCTAGTAGAAGTACTTCTAGACTAGACCCAGCTGTTTAGACTACACACATTGTCGTTCAGTCTGTGAAGTTTAGAATTAGCATTTACTCAACAATCATCGACCTCAGTTCCTCCTTGTCAAAAAATACTGAAAACGTAGTAAGCTTAATCTGAAAATAAGCTCTAGTAGGATTTAGAAACCTTGTTGTTAAGGTAATATAAAAACAATTAAGTACATAATATACAAAGTGTGGTCGAACATCTGGCGCGTTTATCGTTAATCACAAAGGACGGACCCGGCGACAGATGCGCCCTCTACTTTATGAAATTGGACTTAAAACAGAATACGTAGGTGTTTACTGTCTCCTTTCTTCTAAGGCTGGAAAGGAGCTCGTGGCTAAATAACAACCATTCGGGTCGATCTTTAGGTTAAGCCGCGCTTGCCTAGGTTGGCCCATGGATGGGTGACCACCCATTACATACCGAGTTTCCTCCGTGCATCGGAAAGCACGTTGAGCTGTTGGTCCCGGTTGTCATTTGTAAATCTTTGACAGTCGTTACAGGTAGTCAGTGCACCGAAAGTCTGACAACCAGTCGTACCAAGGGGTATCGTATCACCCAGTACGAACTATGTTGTGGAGGTCAGATAGGCAGTCGCTCCATGTAAAATACTGGTATTCAGCTGCATCCTGTTAGACTGGAAGCCGACCCCAACATAGTTGGGAAAAGGCTAGGCAAATGATGATGATGAATACGATACGAGAAGCAGCAAAGCTGAAACAGGGAAATCGTGACGGCCTGTGTAGTGCATAACTGAATATTAAGAGCTGGATATACGCCAATGACCTTGGTCATGTGGGCGTTTCGACGATAAAGCCCCCCGCGTGCGCCTCGATTACGTAAAAAAATCCATATAAATAATTAAGAAAGTTATTGGCAAAAATAAGCCAAAGGTCCCCTCGGCATTACTTAATATAATATATTGATGGCAATAAAAAGATCCTATGATTGAGAGTTTAGGAGAAAAATGGTAGTTAGTTACAAAAACAGAGGCTACTTTGCGTATTTATTTATGATGTTTAAATTATATTTTTAATTTTTTTAAAGCCAAGAGGACATGCTTTACATTGTGTAGATTAATATATATTTTTTGGAAAAAACATCCGGTGATGGTTACGGAACAAAAAGGTTCTAATGTATCCTAAATGAAGCTCAATTCACGTATATCCACGCCTTAATACGTAGCACTGACTACTAAGTTTTATCAGGTAAAGCGACTTTCATGTTTAGCAAATCATCGTCGGCTTCTCATCATCATTTATGGGCCCGATTACATCATAGACTGAGAGCTTGTACCATACAAAAAACATCTCTAAGGCTCTGGCCCGAAAGTCTGACAACCCGTCTTATCAAGGGGTTACCCAGGTATTACTCTGGGTTGTGAAGGTCAGGTGCCTACATGACCTTCACAGTTAGTCACCCCATGTAAAAGTACAGGTATTCAGCTGCATTCGGATAGACTGGAAGCCGACCACAACATAGTTGGGAAAAGGCTAGGCAGATTATTTCTTCTAAGGCTGTTGCACACATGACTTAGAGCCTAGGGAAGGTAAGGTGATGTTCTACCAGCGTAAATGATGATAGAAACGTCAATCCCATCAAAAGTGCTTGCTATTTGGGCGCATTCAAATTGTGTTTTCACTTACGAAAGGGTCTAGACTTTAAGAAGAACTCTTATTGCCCAAGCACGAAAAATTGACGGAGTTACATAACAAAAAACCACGGAAGACAGTCTTCCGTAACTGTTTGTTATGTTGCAAAACGCGATGATTTTATCATAGAGCGTGCGAGCGTAGACTGGAGAATGCAGAAGTGCAATCTTACAAAAAAATCTATCGACGTTATTCACTTCCTAAGTAAAATAACATAACATCACCCCCGCAATCCCAGAAAGGTTAGGCAGAGGTGTATCTAATAGTACACCCACATTTAGCCAGTTATGTTGAATTCGCATGTAATAGGGGGCAAGCCTATTGCCATCAAACGGGCACAAATACAGACTCCGTGGCTGCTACTGAGTAAGTCTTGATGGAAAAACCGAATAACACTTTCTAATAAATCATTCTACATCCAGAAGACAATGTAAAATCACAACACCACACAATTAATTTGAAACTAAACATAAACTTATTTAAACATATTTGTATAATTATATTAGATACAGATTGGAAGGAACAACGACGGACAAACGGTAACCACGTGTTCAGTACATCGTTCCAAACTCTACAAATGGTAATTATTCATTGGTAATTTAAAAAAAAAGCAGCTGGTCCATTCATTTTGACAGCGAAGGTTGTACTTTTGACTTTTGTAGGGCAGCAGTTTTTTTTGTATGTCCGTTTTGTTGTCGTTGCTCTCAAAACGTAAGTAAAAAATATCGTGAGGAAATGCCACATGAGGCATTCAACACAATTCACAACTGTACTATTTGTTTACAAAAAAAACCTCAGTTCACTGTTTTCAAACAGCGAGACCAAGTCAAGAATGATTGTACCAATCCATTACTTAAAAGGAAAAGTTAGAAGTTAAGAAAGTTGCTTGCGTAAATAATTTTGAAACCATCGTTCGTAACCATCGTTACGTGTCCGTCACAGCTATTTAGCATGAGACCTTCAAGTTGGTTTTCTTTTGTCCTTTCGAACAGTTCAAACAGGATATAATATGGCAGCTGTAGCATAACCAACAGCTAATGAGGCTAACGTAGTTTCAGGATACAGCGATTAATGCTTCTGTATTATTTTGTGTAGGAGCTACAATTTCGGAAAGTCCCTTTACGAGTTCACTGTACCTTCCAGGAATACGGACTTTCAGGTGTGATGTACAGATGCCTACGCATCTTTTGTACTCCATACCCGAGCTCCGGGAGTACATCGATAGCCTAGACTGAATCCAAACAGTGAATATGTAATTTAGTAGCTCTGTATTCCTCTGAACTGGTTTCTAACTCGGAGTGCCTCAAACCGAAGCCTTACTTCTCATAGGGGAAATAGGAAATAGTTTCCTCTTAAACAGCAATCTTCAAGAATCTACATTGTGAGTGAAATTGCGTCTGGGGTGGGATAAAACGTTTAACATACTTACATTAGGGAAAAGCTCTGTGGGAATTGATAGTGTGCGGGACCTCACATACGGACGAGCCTGTATGGGCTTGTTTCATGTTAATGGAAATTTTAGTTGGGGAATGGAGTCGACCTCTTTCTATATAAGAAATGTCGACTCAATCTCGTTCTATTTAAAAAAGTATTACATGTAAAAGTGATTCCGTTCCAGAATAAAACAATTCATCTCATCTCATTATAAGTCTGTGATACATAATTATTGCATATGTCGTGCGTCGAAATAAAATATCAATGATAGGGGAAAGAGAATGTTATAAAAATAAAAACTGCAAGTTGTTGTTTATTTATTTATTTAGAAGTTGTTAACGTGCTGGTGAGCGCTCCTGTTGTCTTTGATAAGGTTTTTATTTGTTGATTTATATTTTTATAAAGAACTCGTGCGTATGAATTAACGACATAGTTTTGCAGACTTATGTTTTTATTTAATTACCTTAATAAGCTATATCATTTGAGTTTTAATTTATTGTTATATGGAAAATCTACACTGTATTATAGATGACTTGACTTGATTAACAATATTCAGATGAATAGTGCTGCTGCGATTCCTCTAGGTAAGTATCGACTAAAGAATCGACACTTTCGTCACTAATGAAGAGAGTCGGCTTGACCTATATGCGGACTCATGTGGCCATCTTTTATTCATAAATTGCATACTGTAGCTTCCAAAGCATTAAAACTACATATAGGCACGTATGTATTATAAAAAGCAACGCAATGGCTCTTTGTCTGTCCGTCCATTAGTGCGCTTTTACCAAGCTTTTATCCGATTTATGTGTTTTTGTATTACTGTACACATATATGGGTTTGTTTTTTAGAGTAAATACACGGTCAACGACGCGCAAACTGTTACTATTGTAAGAATTCAGTATATTATTGTAGACCCTTCAAAACAAAAATCAGCTGTGTCATACAAAATTGTCCCACTTACACGGTTAAAAAGTATACAACAGCAGATTAAAAAAAAAACAACTAACAATTTCAACGCTGCGTGGGTTACTAAAATCATTTACCTACTGAATTCATAATAGTGCTATATTACGATTCTTTTGAGTGAGGTCATAGTCAGAACGAACGCCGCCATCTTGTATTTTCTAAACAATTCCACAGACAATTTTGCGACTACGCCCTCCTGACAGTGTCATTCAAGCGTCAAAAAAATCATGCAGAACTATATAGTATGACTACTTTAAGTGTGCAGTTCCAGGTGGCGCCGCTTGTCAAGCAAAAATGCATCGATATAATTATTTATCAAACTTGGTACATTTATTTTAGGTCGGTGTTTTACGCCTGCACAGATAAGTGATGTCCATTACACCGTGTTTAGCCAAAACAAAACAGAACGCCACTCAAAATAATTACAAGCTAGCATGGCAAGTCAGTGCCCAATTTGAAAGGTCATTTCAGACCCTATCGTGAGTTGTAACCGCCGAAACGAAGTGGCGAAGCTTTTAGTCTCAGGGGCAAAGGTCAAAGGTGAACTTTACCGAGGCACACAAGCTAACGTGCGATACTTTACTAAATAATTGATGAACGAAGTGCTAACGCGGAATAATTGAGTCTGCATGTATAAGTGATGCGCTCAGACGAGCTTAGAGCTCTGATTTTACATCTTTGTTAATGAAAGGAAACGCGTTGATTAGAGAGAGTCTTGTTTGTATAGTCAACAAAACAGGGTAAGTGAGTATGTATGCAGGCGGCTAAAATTCGAAGGATGTCAGGGTGCGATAACGAGTTGGAAATAAAAAGAGAAAATATGTGCAACAGTTCTCTTTTGTTTTTAATGACGAATAGGAAAGTGAGGAACATAACATCATAATTACGCCTGTCATCACTGTTGGGTTAGTCAGAGGTGTACCCAAAATATGTAGTACACCCACATTTCACTAGTTATGTTTAAGCCCCATGTAATAGGGGGCGAGCCTATTGCCATCAACCCGGCACAAGTACCGACTCCGTGATTGCTACTGAGAAAATTCCTGATGGAAAAGCCCAAGAATACTTTGCCCGACCCGGGATCAAACCCAGGACCCCATGCTCAGCAGTTCCGCTTGCTACAACTAGTCCAGCGAGGCAGTCTGAAAGTGAGGAGTCGGCAACAACTCTGTGAATCTACGGCGATCAACTTAAAAATAGTGAGTTCGGTTCTAATATTAGCTAAACTTAGGTCCTTTCATACGCTAGACCTTGCAACACATTTCTACATCTAGGTAATAAAGTTGCATATGCACGACTATGTCCACAAGTTCCCTGCATAAGTACCTACGTATGCACCTAACTCTTGTGTTACGTATCTACTTCCTAACTTGCCTTCTCGCATGGTAAGTTAATTGTCAGGCAGGTACGCTGACATACTGTGTGCGAATGAGCTTTGTACAAAGTCATTTTGCATTCTTGGAAGGTGACAGGGGAACATTCTTGTAGTTGTAACAATGACTTTGGTGTCAACTCATGAATGACATCCTTATTTTTACCCAAGGCTCTCACTGCTAAGGATCGCGACCACATTATTATGACACGTCACGACCTAACCATGTGGTCTCCGGAGTGACAGCAAAGAAAGGGGTAATGTTTTATAAGGCTTTAAGTACACTCAGCTCCATTAAATGCTTACCCCCAAAAGACATGTGCGTTCAAATCCGTGATAGGCTCAAGCTGGTTTTTGTATTTTGTAAATATTTAATTATAATTAATTTATTGTTTTAGTGAATAAATAAGTTTTAGTTAGTATTTTTTTGTTAGTTCTGTTTTTAATGTTGTTTTATTTTCAATATCACGTTAATACTTTTATAATTGTGTATATAAAATAAGTAATAATAGGTTTAACATTTACGAATAATTGGTCAACGTATAAATAGACCGAAGGTTTCAAGACCGCTTACCGTTACGATACGAACGATTGGAGGTTCAAATCCTAGGCACGAAATGTGCTTTTCAATTTTGTTATAATAATATGAATGAAAAAATCAAGAAAAATAACATACCTTAATCATATTGGTATTATTTGACAAAACTTTGTTATTATTTTACAACAAAAGATTATATTTTACAATATGATTTGATAATTCACAGTTATATTTGTTGTAGTTGTTGTTTTTGTAGTTATAATGTGTTGTTGTTGTTGTAGTTATAACGTGAGGATATGGATTAATTTTATAAAGAAAACGTAAGTAAGTAAAATTAATGGATACCCTCAAATTATAACATCTATCGGTTAGACAGAGACATAAAGTTAACGTGACTCGGACGATAGTAGATAACAATTTCGTCGCAATTCATATGGGTTCGCTGGCTAGTTCGTCAAACTGCCGGTATGAATATGACGACGTTCGGTGATGCGAAGGTTCGAATCCAAATCGAAAAAATTAACTGTCTTTGAAGTATTCTTTAGATTAACCATAACGAATTCAATGTTATAGCAGTGTAAAAAATTTAAACTTGAGGGGTTAGCACATACTGACGCTGTGTGTACAGTACAGTGTCCGCAACAAACCCTTTATGGACCCTCCTTAAGATCAATTACGGAGTGCACTATACACTTGACGTAGCCTGAGCTTCTATATATAAATGTAATGTCCCGTAACCACTGGTTGGAAAATATTTTTACCATGTGATGTCCTTAAGTGAGTATAAAACAAATTGTTTCTTTCCTTACGAAATCCTTGCTTCCACTACGTACTTGTAATATTATGTATTCTGTGCTTCCATTCTGGATCTGAACGAAACCATACAGTATAGATAACATATTGATTTAATGTTAGAATAATATTCTCCCTAAGTAATATCAATGAAATTCTACTTAATTCAACATAAAATAACATTGCCGCAAAGAACTGGAATCAGAAGTTATAAGGCTAAGGCCAAGTAGTTTAATAATAAATAGGTTTCAAACTAAATCAATACTTCACTCTCTAAGTATGAAACTTGACATTTTAAGCTTTCAAGTTTCGATATTATGATCTAGATTTAGACTTAGTAAAGCTGTTGGGATTAGGATTAGAGATTGACGTCTCGTTAGTGTTTAGCCCTTGGTACCTCTATGTGAAGTCTACAGTTTAGTTTTCCAAGAATACATTAATTGATTGAGCTGTAAATTGTTGAAATAGTCAACCGCAACTGTGTTTGTATGTTATATTTTTTGGTATCAAAGAAACAGCAAAATCACGAAGACCTAATGACAGTGATTTTGGATACCATACAAAATGTCATGGGCATCAGCTGCCAAAAGAAAGAAATAGAAGATATAAGAAGATTAGGCAAAAAAAAACGACAGAATTAATAATATTATCACTAACAACAGTTAGGTAAAAGTTTGAAATTCGGTAAAGAAATAAAAAAACTTGAAAGACTAGCTACGTGAAAGAAGACTTCCCACTTAGGGTTGACAGGAAGAGTTAAAAAGGAACGTGACTTAAGAAAAAATTCGCCGTACGATACGACAAAATACCAGAACCCGAAATATAAAAGCAATGCAGATGAAAAAAAAACAACAAAAAACAAATGAATGTCAAAAAGTGAACTATTAAATGAAAACGAAATGTTCCACAGAACTGTCCCCCGACTGCAATAAAAATTTACGTTTTCAGTTTTTCTATTTTGAGACACTTTGAGTCCAGAAATTAGTAGTTAAGTTTGTTAAGTGAAACAGAAACGAGAAACATAGGATGCGCGAGCGGAGCGAGCGCGAACATTTTGATATTATTCTTTTTATAGGTTTTAAGGGGTGGGGGGGGGGTGGGGGGGCGTTGAACACTGTGTCTGTGAGGTTAAGGGGCCTTTTAACTCGGTTTCGAGAAGAGAACCGCCATACTTTGATCATGGTTGACATCAATTCTCCACTTCCGGAACCAAGCGCTTAAGACGGAAGTTTGGAAGATGTGACTTACAGTTTCTCGATGGCGGGGAATGATTATTCCTTATATATTACGAAAAATCAATTGGTATGTACTTTGTTCGTGTCGATTACTGGGTTTTTGGTACATAATAAGTGAACTATTCTGACCTAACCTTGTAAGGGGCAAATCGAAAACACGTAATACTTTATTCAATTGTGTTAGTACTGAGTTTCGAGTTGATTCGATCACGCAGTACGATTTTTCCATATAAACTTCAACCCTGAACTTCTTCATTCACCTCTCTGAAGGCTTCATTAGGGGCTAACATTATTTTCATGTTTCAAGTAAATCCGAAAATTTGTTTTTTAATACAACTTTAAGATTCTGTAGCTGCCGTCTTGCATGGGTTTGGGGGGTTTTGACCTATCTAGGAAATAATTTTAAAGATTATATTACTATTGGTATGTAGTTTGGTCGTATAGGTTACTAAGTTTTTGGTAAATAAAAAGTGGACTATTCTATTCTAATCTAACTTTATTACCTTACCCTGTAAGGAGGTTATTTTCGAAACTCAGGACACGTACCTAATTCTTATTTTTTTAAATCAATTGTGTTATTACTTAGTTTTGAGTTGAGTCGATCACGAAGGAAGATTTTTCCATTAAAAGGTCAACCCTGAACTTCTTTTTTCACCCCATTGAGGGGTTGAAAAACCTATAATGGCAATTATTGGGTATTATTTCCTTAAGTTAGCATTCTTGCCAAGTTTCAAGTAAATTGTATCACGCTTTTAGATATTTCATACAAACTTTAAGCTGTGTCGCTTCCGTTCTGCATGGATTTGTGAGTTCTAACCTAGCCAGGTTTATTCCTTTCATTACAAGGATTTATTGGTATCTAGCTTGTTCGTATCGACTTCGACTCGAACGAAGGATTCGACAGATCCATATCGATTTTTAATTTCATCAGTAGATACTAGTCTGTTCTAAATGCAGACAGTGGTCACCGGATCTGTTTTAGTGAGTTAAAAATTCCACACTCTTCGGTTTAATCCCCAAAGCACAGGCGCATTTTGAGGGAATTCCCCGCAAACAGGTACCTACATACCTTGGTGGCATCAGAAGAGGCGACAGACACCGTGGCGGCGCGTGCCTCGGACTTGAAGGTGTCGGGGTGTCAGCCAGCGACGCCAGAGAGCCATGCGCAAGCGGCGCTGCGCGTACGTCGAGAGAAGCGGCGCGGAGGGGTGAAGGGGAGCGGGGCATGCCGCATACCCCCGCTTCTAGCGTTCGACCATCGGGAGCAAATGTGCGTATTGCTGGGGAAGATCCGCGGTGGCTCTGGAAGAAAATGAAAAATATTGAAATATACTTACGAAATGCCGGACAGAGTCAACAATATCGCTACTATCTACTTGAAACAACGAACTGGTTGATGTCGGTAAAAGTATAACTTCACACCATAAAACTCAATACAAGAAATCATAAGGTAGACAAAGAACGAGGCTTCTGTTATTTCTCATTAATATGAGGAATAACTTACAGTACCGAGTCTCAAAGCATACTCCTGTGACGTCGCTAACAACAGTATGACCATGCTCATGTCTTCCAATCAAACAACAAAAAACATTGAAGTACCAGGGAGTGATTCTGGACGAAGGACTTAGCTGGCGTCCCCGCATTGAACAGATATCCTCCCGTGTTAGGAAACTTATTTGGGCGTTTAAAAAACTACGACAAGGTGCCGAGATTAAGCTTCTCCGTGTGGTTTATCTGGCACTGGCACAGTCGATCATGGGTTACTGTATTACTGCTTGGGGAGGTGCTTGTAAAACCTACATGATACACTTCGAGAGAGCGCAACGATCTCTGTTTAAAAGTCATGTGTGTCACCTTCAAGTCGCATCGGTTCCCAACAAAAACCCTGTATGAATGCTGCCAACTACTTACAGTGAAACAACTATACCTTCTCAATCTTAAATTGAAACAACATGAAATCACACTGGTAAATTACGCAACCAAACATAAGAGAACTATCAGCAATGTATGTAGCACAGTCAAATGTAAGACCGCTCGACGGTAACGTCTGTACCTATCTACATGTATAACAAAATATAAAACTAAATTCATGGCTTCAAACACTTGATTACTTACAGACGTAAAACTTAATTAAAGAACAATACGCGTAAGCATACCAATTTTCATACACAACCCAAAGTCCAGCTACCAAGCACATTCACACATACACAACACACTCACACATTCTCACCACACACACAAGAGCACGCGTGCATTATTTTAATGATTAATTATTGCTATTATTTATTTTTGATGCATAAACTGTTGTGAACATTAGTTCCAAAAACGGGTGAAGACACTGACTCCTGTAACACAGGTCTCACCTAGCACAGGAGTCGGGGTTTCAAATGGAAATGTATGACCTTTTTTCTTTGTGTTAATATATTTTTATTAATATTATTTATTAATATCCAATTAAACTCAATATAAAACTTATTTTTTTACGCCTTGAAGTGTTTTTCTTACACCAAAGGCCTACCTTCCAATGAAAAACACGTGTGAGTACTTCTATCAGAACTTAAAATTGTATAGATTTAGAGTGGTGATGGAATAACCCACTTGTCCCTCACCCCCTTCTCTATTCCCCACATGCGTACCCCAAACGACTCTGTGGTAAGCGTCAACTCTATAATTCATACGTTTTCACTAGACGTAAAAAGTTCAACACTTTAGGTTATCTTGTCTCCCATAGTTCTTTGTGGCAGTTCTTTTTTTTTATAAAAGTTTGAAATGAATGTTGGAGAACGAAATTCTAACTTGGAACTTAGTATTGTTTTAAAAATTCATTAGTGAGGCTTCGTAGGAAATAATAGGTGTTCTTGTGAAAATTAAATGGTACTTATATTTATAATGAATCTCGACTCGAGTTAAGCCTTTCGTCAGGTTTGTATTTCTGAGTCCTGCTGAATGGAGACGTTCCTATTTATATCCTAGACCACACTATTCTTCTAGCTTTGTTCGATGTTGCGATCTTTAATTGACCTAGTCAATAATAGCTCTCTAACGGTCTACAGGGTGGATTACGGCCCACGCTTTCAGAGAAGGCGCCTACGCACCAGGACAAGGATCATTAGGCATAAGCTGTTTGTGCTATTGATAGCCCTGCCCTTATTGTAGTGACAGTTATACCCATAGCACATTTAAACTGATTTCACGAGTTCAAAATCATCCATATTTCTAACAATTGCTTCCCTCAAATTGAAAAATCAAATTAAAATCTACCTCTCCTCTACTGACATAATTTTCACCCCTAATATAAAATTCGTTCGTCCGAGTCAGCCGGGCAATGATGCTTGGCACATTCCTTTTACTTTATTATTCATACATAATAGTCATTTATTAACATACAGGGTTATTAGGTTCAAATCATTTTTAAATTGGCTTCAAGTGATTTTATATGGGATTTTTCATAAAAAAAAATCAAAAAATCTAACTAACTCAAAAACTACTGAATTTCGGTAAAACATTTGGTGACTTAATTTGTTGCATTTTAACCCTACTATGACGTGCTGTAAGGAATACGTCGAGTTACTAGTAAACCTGTATAATACCCACAGGTACTCTCTAAAGGCTTGCGGTGGATTATGACCCAGGCTCCCTTACAGAGAGGCTGCCTGCGGCGCACTCGTATTAGGATCATTTCTTTCTTTATCGTGTGGTAATTGCCTAACCTGGTGTCAGAGTTTTTGTGCTGCCCATGGGCCTCTGACCTGGCTTTACATAGATTAGAAAAATCTCTCAGGCATGCTGGTTTCCTCACGATGTTTTCCTTCACCGATGCAAGTGATAATTATACAATACGCACATGACTCCGAAATATCAGAGGTCCGTGTCTTGGGTTCGAACTCGAGACGTATGACTTGCCAGTCCGACGGTCACACCATTAAGCTATCACTGGTTAAAAATTAGGATCATTACAAGCTGTTGACAGCAGCTGATTGCAACAATACCGTAATTACCGTAGCTATGTATTCTTCATAAATCATCATTATCAGCCTAGCCTTTTCCCAACTATGTTACAGTCGGCTTCCAGTCTAACCAGATGCAGCTGAGTACCAGTATTTTACATGGAGCGACTGCCTATCTGACCTCCACTTCCATGAAGTCTTCAAAAATCATTGTAATAATGCCCTCACGGCACAGTCAAACCAAAGGCACACTGCCAAATTACCCTTCTTACAATTGGTCCGCCAAATTAAAGCCTACCTCACCGGCATAATTTTCACTCTCACCCCTAATATAAAATTCGTTCGTCCGAGTCAGCCGGGCAATGATCCTTGGTACATTCCCTTCCCTTTATTATTCATACATTTTTACGCTCACCTCTGCCCTATTATATTACGCATTGTTACCAGTCCTATCTTTGCAATACCTATTCAAATTTCTGTCAGTATTGTAAAATATTATGATATATTTTTTTCTTTGTAATCCAGAGAGCTTTTGTGATTTATTGTTGCCTTTCAACTGAAGCTTTAAATATCAATTATTGTGGCGTTAATATGACGTTTGTGGTTCAGAGAGTAATGTATTTGAAGTGTTCATTGTCAATCTTTCATGGGATGAAAGTACAAATAATAATAACTTGTAATAATACAACAACAACAACAACTGCGAGCAACAGCTTGATGATAATGTAGGTAAGGATAACATTAATTGGCAATCACCTGTGGCGCGTTAAATAAAAATCCGTAGTATTGCAAAAGCACATAAGTAATTCACTAACCCACGAGGCATATATCGATCAGATTCGATGAAAATTTATAGCCGCCTCGCAGTTACGTGACCGCACAAAAGTATTGCCTTCACTTAGATTTTATTATAATGCCTGAAGGTGTTCAGAAGTGGGATAAAATGCGGCTTTGAAAACGGCGATTTTGTTAATGGAAACTTACTTAAGGGAAGATGTATTTCTGTGCAACAGTTTAATACAGACAACTTGTGGCTTGAGATATGTATTTGGGCGGAAGGCGTGAAAATATTTTTTTTTTTACAGTGCAATACTGGGTGGAAAGGACACCGACAAAAATCAGCTTTTCTATACATTTTGAAGGTGTAGCTATTGCAGTTTTGTAGGAAACAGCTATTTTGTTTTTAATAACCGACGAAAAATTTCTATGCGGGGGGGAGTGGGGTTCAGAATGATATACTCAATACGTCGTAACCATTTCAGCGTCGGTGTCCCTTCTACCCTGTATGGTTAGGTGGAGTGATGGCGAGATGAGTTAGGTCGCAGAAAATTGGACTAAAAAAACTGGCTGCGAGAAATCGTTAGAAATCACAAGAATGAAGGAGTGCCTTTGCCCAGCAGGGGGTACCATGGGCTGATATAGTAAAGTCTACAAATTTAAAAATCAAAACCGGTTTGTCTGTTCGTACCCTATATACTTCTTAACTACTGAATCGATGTTGATGAAATTTTGTACAGCTGTTGTTCTACATACGCCAGGAAAAGTTTGTGAAAAGGTTGTTGCAAAAAGGCATGGCACAGCCAGTAATAATAATAAAAATATTGGTAGCTCTGGTCAACCAGAAATATTCTTTAACAGTTTACCGAATGATAAAGCTTTACAAGACTTTAGTATACCTAATAAGAGCATATTTTGATGTACAAACGACCTTTTTGAGTGACGATACTTAAGTCGTCCGTCCTGTGAACTCAGGGCAGTTAGTTGCGCGAACAACCTTGCCAACTGGAGTCATTTTACTGAAGCTTTACTAGAAGACCATATTTGCTTTGAGTATAGATTATAAAGATGACGATATTTAAGCTTTATGAGGCCACCGAAATGGTGCAAAATGGGCTCATAGCATAACATCACGCCTGTTTTTTTCCGGACTATTGGGCAGAGATGTACATATTTATAGAGCATTTAATAGGGGGCGCCAGGTCGAGCCTATTGTCATCAACCGGACACAAATCTAGACTCCTAGCCGTTGCTGGGAAATTCCTGATGGAAAAACTCAATAACACTTTGCCCAGCCTGGAAGTGAAACCCAGGACCTCGAGCTCAGCAAGTCAACAGTAGCGCAAGCGACCAAATATAGACCAACGAGGCAATCATAAATAGACTCATTTTAATTATGGATTAGACCACAAAGTCTACCCTATCCCATCTCGAGGGTGTCGTAATGGTACCCATTAAAGTGATGGGATCCAGCATCCGCTTGTGTTGGTACTAATAACATCCCTTTGAGATCACTAACACGATTGCCGGCGGGATAAGGCGATAAACCTTTGGGCCGTTATTCTTGTGGAAACTACCGTAGTATATTATACTATGTGTAAGTTTAAGAAATGAAAGTCAAACCATTTCTTTTAATTAAGCTATTAAAATGGAGTCAAAGTTAACGACGAAATATAATTGCTTTAGTTGCCTATTTGCAAAAGTAGATTAACATGGAGAAGAATGGGTAAGAAACTCTATAATTAATATTCTTCAATGTTTTACAATATTCCTGTTTTCATTAACACAATACGGCATCTCTCTCGTTGTCTCGTTGATTTATGCCATTGCTCTCTGAGTGATTTCACAAAAAATGCATTATTTTTCATTAGTTACAAAACTTAACTCAATACTGTTATTGTGCACACTATCGCATTAGGTAAACCTATACTATATAACCTATATATAGTCGTAAGATGGAGAGAATAAATAAATAAAGTCTAAATGAATGCCAACAAATTATTTCGCTATTGGATTTTATTCTCTGAGACGAGCATTCAAAATTCAACAGTGTGGTGTTAGCCAAACCATTAATACTGTTTTTTGACTTCATGTTTAGTAAACTAATTTCTAACTACATAGATTGTTTGTTTTAATGACTAATTACTATGTGTAGTTTCAGATAAAGTTCTAGAATATGCTAAAGACAAAATAAAAAATCTATTAATGTTTCTAAAGGATGAAAGCTTGTATATTTTACGTCATTTGCACGTTTATATATATCTGTCAGTCCATTATAATCCTGCACGGACATCGCTTTCATCACTTCTGGATCAGCTTTCCCGAGTTTTCAATTAAATCCACAAGGGACTAACGATATTTTTCTTGGAAACGCAGCGCGTTGGCAAACGAGTGTCTCTTTTGATATTTTACCTTGATGTTCCAGTTTTATTTTCACTGTTGTGTGTAGGAACTGAGTCGCATAAGCACCTCCGTTTTTGGAAGTCGGTTAAAAATATGCTTCACCTATCCTACTCTCCGAGTCTAAAAACAGACAGTCAAAGTGACCATTGCGCTGCCACCGACGATTCGTGGAAGTGGTACTGTTTTGAGGAAAAAACACCGTAAATACTGTCGTGGGTGCAACACCAAGAAGAAGAAGATTTATTGTCGCTTTCTGAATTGAGGATTTGAAGTTGAGAGAGTGCCAAACTCTAGTCTTTTTTTTTTAATCAGCCTAATCTGCTCCATTGTTGGGGAAAGGCCTACCCCAATCTCCTTCACTTCTCATCCTCTCTCGGTGTTTTGCCTTCTCTTGCCAATCAGTCAAGAACGACTCCAAATTCAATATCGAAGGAATCATCTTAAGTAGGCACCTATGCCTTTAGGCTGCTGCTGGGTTTCACAGGTTTTCAATGTCAAATTCTCAATTCAGAACCTGACAATAAGTCTTTTATTCTACAAGTAAATTTACATTCGTCTTTTTCAGAGCCACGCTTCTCACTGAAACACTGTGAGTCGTGAAAACACGTCAGCATCGATAGCTCGTATACATCGCGTGCAAGTCATGATTGCTTTTCTTTTAAATACGGAGTTCGACTTTATCTGTTATTACAATCGTGAACTTGCCGTGAAGTCTATGGTAAATTAGGCAGTCGTAAAACGAATTGAACACTTTCTATTTCGGAACAAAAAAGGTGAAAGAAAAGGGTAAATAAAGATGGCGCATTGAAGGCGACAGACGAAAGATTTGCTAGTGTTTAGTCAAATTCTTTCGGGTATTGGATTTTGCGGTGACAAAGCATGGCTTGGAAACTGTGTATGTCGAGCACTGTTTTAAGCTTTTATGGTTTGTAACTAAACTTACAAACTCAAACTCAAAGCATTTATTTCAATTAGACCATTACAGGCACCTTTGAATGTCAAAACACAAAAAAAATAACTAAGCTACAGTGTCACTTACGGGATATCTTTCGTGATTATAATTTATTTTGAGCTCCCGATATTTCGACGCTGTTGCAAGCGCCATTATCAGGAGATGACTATATCGAGTTTGGATGTATGGTGTATGTGATTCGAGGAAAATGCAGTTTAAACTGGCAGAGATTGACTTGCAATACTTATTGAATTGTTCCAAATAAAACTCAGTTACTATTGGGTAATACGATACCCCTTGGTAAGACTGGTTGTCAGACTTTCGGGCCACAGACTACTTGTAAGGACTGTCAAAGAATTAGAAATGACAGCCGGGAGCAACGGCTTAACGTGCTTTTGCAGCACGGAGGAAACTTGGTATGTAATCGGTGTGTCGGTGGTCACCCATCCACGGACCAACCTAGGCACCTCGGCTTAACCTGTGGCCTAATCGAGCCGGGCGGCTGTTATTATTTAGCCACGAGCTCCCCATGCACACATTTGAGCTACATAATATCTAAAATCGGTATTCCATGTATCTACGTAATTTCCTGCAACAATGACGGTTTTAAAAGATTTTCCCCAGAAAATGAAGTTAAAATGGAACTTCATTCTGAGTGCTTTCTAAGAAGCTTAGGAGGTTTGTTTACACGTTAAGGGTTTACCGAGTTAGAATTGGAAGTCGGTACGAGTTCGTGTCTACAGCTTCAGATAATTATAACGACAGATTGTTAGTCAGACTGATTTGTAGTATGTATTTGAATCAATAGTTCAGTTAAATATTAAGAGAACTAAAAATTTTCATCTTACTTATGGATGGGTGTTTATTTTACTTTTTCACGCAAAACCTACTGAACAGATTTGGATGAAATTTCGGCCACAGATATTTTATAACCTAGGTTAACGCATAGGTGCCTTTTAATCCGGTAGTACGATCCCTTGGGACAATTACCGGACTTCACGAGGGCGAAACCGCGTGCTTAAGCTTGTCATACCTATTTTGTAAGCCAGCTCCCTATATTTTAGCACTGGGTTTGAACTAAGAACTACGGAGGTGTGTTTAAAAGTATTTATAATTTGTGCTCAGCCTTTCATGTGTCAAAAGAATGACATAATTGACTCGCTAAGGTCTCGATACTTCATTTTATGACGATACTTAAAACGTCAGACTTGCATGCATGAAAGATCAAAGTTAATGCGATCATTCGCTGTGGTGTCGCTTCAAATCAACGAACTAATGACAAACACGCTGCAGGCCAGATGCCTCAGTTCTCATATAAATTATCCATAGCTTTATAGGCAAGTGTATATTATATGTGTATCTATCTAAAACTACACAAGCATACGATCTCGCTGTCTTCACGTTGCGGCTACGCTTCACGACAAATGACCTGGCAGACGCTACAGACTACACTCCTCGGTTATCATAGATACTAGCTAATGCCAGCGGCTTCGCTCGCATGGTGTTCAATAATTGTCCCACGGGATCGTCTTACCGGGATAAAAAGTAGCCTATGTGCTATTCCAGACTATAAACCATCTCTGTGCCAAATTTCATCCAGACCCGTTTAGCCTTTCTGGCGAGATCGAGTAACAAACATCCATCCATCCAAACTTTCGCATTTATAATATTAGTAGGTATAGTTAGATATTATCTGTACCTAGCTTTGTGTGCAAGTGAACTTACAGTCTGCATTCATAAATGAATTAGGACCTACATCATTGAATTAGGACCTACTTTATTCATTTATTAACGCAGCCTGTTTCGTAAATGAGGTTAGCGTGCATTCAGATTTGTTTGCAGTATTGCTCAAAGGAATAAATTTGTTAGCGAGTCTGTTTGAAGTTTTGTTATTTTTTTAAAACCATGTTTTACGTAACCAGTATTTTTGCTATAGAAAAACAGGTTACGGTAATTCGTTATTGTTCAGTTGCAGATGAACTGATGAACACTTGACGACAAAGGCTTGATGTTAATAAAGACCTATCGAGGGTGCGGAGAATGTGCAAACAGAACTGAATCCTACATTCTCAAACCCAACAAAGCAGGAGTACTCATATTGTAGGGTCTGTCATAACCCTCTCTTCTTCCCTGTCCAAGATACCCAAAAGAATCTTTTCACAAAAACAAACCCTGTTTTTAAACAACGTAGTTTAGTTTGAAAACATCATTCGTTGGCCTTGTCAATACATTCACTTGCCAAACTCCATCACCCACGTTCTACAACACAATAGTCCTAAATCTACAAACAGGACGCGGGCGATTCAGGTCGATAGTACATCAACGCTATCACAATATGCGCCACGTTTTAACTAGAAAATCAAGCTATCGCGTCGGTGCGGTTGACGCGTTTACTTTCGGTAGGTGACACGCCTGATAGCCTACGTATTCACACTGAATATAACTAAATATGTTGGTCCATTTTTGGAGATAAATCGGTTGTCATGGTACGGGCATGTGATGCGTAAGAACGAGGAAAATGTCGTGAGGAATGTTTTGGGTATGAATATATGGCTATAAGAGTAGAAACACCAAAGAAACGATGGTTGGGCTGTGTGAAAGATGACAAAAAGGGGGTGGCTCGTGAGATGACGACTAATATAAAGGGCGTAAATAGACCTTTAACGAAGGCGAAAGGCACTTGTTCTGCCCATCACTGCGATTTTTTTTTTGTTCTGACACACACCTGGGAACTTTGTAGTTACGGAGATATTGGGGGTCAAAATTCCAAATTTTTCTTTAAATACAATTTTTTAAGGTTTCAACTTGACTTTAAATACCTCCATGACCGTTATATACTATTCAATGCATCCATGAACACAATGTTTTGAGCGCGTTTTATTCAGTTTTACCGTAAAACGTGATTTTTTCACCCCAAAAAAAAATCGTTCCCAACAAAAATGTTTGCGTAGGGTTACATAGTTTGATGTGCAGAATGCTTGGTTGACGGCTTCATGAAGGGCCCGTTTATACCTTGTATGACATGCTGCATCGGTGTTGTCATAGTTGCCATCCAAAACAGGAACAGACAAGAATGTGATTCGACTTCGTGAAATTAAATTTCATCTAATTAGGAAAACATCTCACATTCTCTCTGGCAGTTTGTCTAATTTCAGTATGAGTGTTCCGGTAGCTAGCGAGTACTTGTTTTTAAAACGAATTAAACAAATTTAAGGAAACTTGAATGTTAGTTTTACGTGAGAGATGTTTATCGTTGACAGGTTGACAGTTACCTACTCAACTTTTTTTTTCCGAAGGTTTAAGCAGAGGTTCAAGCACACCCTCATTTTGGTTATGTATATCCAGTAAGTTTTTGTAATAGAGAGCAAACATATTCCCAGACTATTAATGATAATTTTCATAAAGGAAAATACTAATAACGCACAACTAGCCCGTGCCCAACTCTGTAATCAATCCTTTGCTTGGTGACTAGTTCTGAAATTGATGTCATAATTCTATATTTATGTAGATTCATTTAATTGGGATCGATGTATCATCAATTAAAGCTGACGGCACATCCATTTCCAGGTCTAATTAACAACATGATAGGTACTCTATTAATTAGGAATTCCATATTTTCATCATTCATATTTACATATTCCATGCAATAGGTACTTAATTCAAAGCATATTTTAGTACTTATAGAAATGACTATACGGAGGAGTTTTACCAATGAAACTGAATGAGTCAAGAGCTGACGGTTTGTATCTTACTACTATCATAAATGTGAAAGTTTGTCAGTATAGATGGATGTATGGGTGGTTTGTAACTCTTTTACGCAAAAACTACTGAAAGGATTTGGAGGAAATTAAACACACGGACAGTTTATAAGCTGGTTTACCACATCAAATACTTTTTTCATCCCACCATCTCGGAAAGAGTATTTTTAATCTTCAATATCTGAGTGGAAAAGCCGTTTTTATTCTCTAGAGGATAAAGTAAATTGAATTTAGAACATCGTGTGCACTAAGTTTGTGAATTAAAAAAAACATTAAACCTATTTACTGCTACCTCTATGGTGCCGAATATATCATACAACTTTTTTTTAATTTGTTAAAAACTCAGACTCGGAACCTTCTTGGTGTTCTTTTTTCAATTTGCTTTGTACGCGGTTCTTTACGCGGCATTTTTTCACGTCATTGTTAAACCTTATATTAAAAACAAGAAACTTGAAAACAAATGAAAAAACTAAAATGAGTGATTCTAGCGACGAGTTAGTTTGCTTGACGCCAACAGAATTGACTGAAACTGTTAATAATGCGCAAATGAGCTTTCTCCCTCAACAATCACGCGAGAAGTATTTAAAACAGTACGATATGTTCAACACGTGGCGACTAGCAAAAGGAGCCAAAACTTTCTCAGAAAACGTTTTGCTGGCATATTTTATAGAATTATCCGAGAACAAGAAAGCAAGCACTCTATGGAGTACGTATTCGATGCTAAAAGCAACAATAAAGATGAAAAAAGACAAACATATCGATACCTATCCTAAATTAGTGGCATTTTTAAAAAGAGCCTCATCTGGTCATCAACCAAAAAAATCGAAGGTTTTCACAGTATCTGATATTGAAAAGTTTCTTAACGAAGCACCCGATTCCGTATATTTGGCGGCAAAAGTAAGTCAGTTGCACATTCAGTATATACTTAAGTATATTAATCTCAATTAAATAGTATACTTAGTAGATGTTGATAGGCATAATTATGCGTTCATATCAATTTTATTCATTTATCTACTACAATACTCTTTACGTTACAGGTTGTTCTTATTATTGGAATAAACGGAGCATGTCGAACTAATGAACTAACACAACTTAATGTCAAAAACATTGAGAAACATTCAGATGACTTACTATTAATTAATTTACCTAATACAAAGACAAAAAGAGACCGCAACTTCGTCATTCGCAAGGAATACGTAACGATTGTTGAGAAATATCAAGCCTTACGCCCGCCTAACACTCCAATCAATCGATTTTTTCTACAGTATCGCAATGGAAAGTGTGTTAGACAGCCTATGGGTACTAATAAAATTGGCAGTATCCCACGAGAAATAGCAACATTTCTTGAACTTCCAGAACCCCTGTTGTACACGGGTCATTGTTTCCGACGAACTTCAGCCACACTTTTGGCTGATTCCGGAGCTGATCTCCTGTCCCTTAAGCGCCACGGAGGCTGGAAGTCCAATGCAGTTGTAGAGGGATACATAGAGGATTCCATCCAAAATAAGTCTAAAATATGTGAAGGCATCGTAGGAGCCATTACACTGAAAGAGCCTCAATCGGATCCTTGGACTGGCCCTTCTACATCAAAAATAAGCCGTTATGAAACACCTAACCATCTCCCTCTCTCTCCAACATTCACGCCAAGGGAATCCGATGAATCGGTACAACTATTAAGTATGACAGATAGTTTACCGAAAAACAGTACACAAGTGACTAACACCAATATTACAGTACCAAACAAAAATATTACACTCAATTTAAATAACTGTAGCAACGTTACTTTAAAATTTTCTTAATTATACCTTAGTATTATTTTGTTATAATTTAAAGATTATTCTGTAATACTTACCTGTCATAATGTAGTAATTAATACCTAAACTGAAATAAAAGTGTACCTATCTTGTGATTATAAACGTTTTTTTTTTTGCATTTAGTCATTTCCTCGCTGAGGTGGAATGAAAAGTTACGTGTTGCACTCGAGTGCAAAGATTTTTCACCTCGTGCTCTTTTGATTCCCTCGCTAACGCTCAGGATTCTAATTTTGAATCACTCGCTGCGCTCGTGATTCAATTTTAGAATCCTTCGCTTGCTCGGTCATCAAAATTGAACACGCGGTTAAAAAGCAACTTTGCACTCTTGTATAACAAATAACTATTACTCCGACAGTGCGATCCCGTGGGTACCGTATTACCGAACTCCATGAAGGCGAAGCCGCGGGCATAAGCTAGTATTTCATAGCAATGTTGACATTAATAGAGATGTGATGCTCGCGTATTTATATAATCCATCCTTTATCGTTAAAAAAAACAAGAAACACGATTAGGTATTTAGATATTTATGTTGTAAAGCAGAAGAACAAAGTATACTCTATTAATTAAAATATTAAAAAACCTGCTTAGCGAACAACGAAACCACCTCGGATAACGTTTCATTATTCGTTAAAGCAGAAAAAATTTAGGATTAAATATTAAAAAAAAAACCTTTGAGTAGAACCCACCTGGATTAGGGGTGAACGTCATTCATCCCTTTAAACAAAAAACCGCCTTTTTAACTCGTTCAACTTTCTGCCGTATTTCAATTTAATGAGAAACAGAGAAGTTAATTAAAAGAGGGGATTTAGCTAGCTGTAGATGTGGTCGTCAATTTTGTGGTTTGCATTTTGTACATAGCGTAGCATAATCAGCCTAGAATGTTCCACTGCTGGGGACAGAGGAGAGGTTTCTAAGACATGGTGGTTTCAGGATATTTTGCTTTATCGTTTTTAAGACTAGTGGTGCTGAAATAAATTACATGAAGTAACGTGCCTGCTTGGGTTGAAACTATAGAGGTATGAAGAACGAGAGGTCGGGCCGGTCGTGTCAAGAGGTCTACTCTCTAAGCACGAAACCCGTAGTTTCAGCCGAAGATACGGGCGTTTCCTACTCCGTATCACTTACGGACATACGGTTAGTGAGGGACCCGAACTAAAAACGAATGACAACACGATTGGACGGTTGTCCCTACTCCCGATGTATTTTCAAAACTCATGAATCCGAAAATATCAGGGTGTAGGGTTCATTTGGAAGTTTTGATCTAGTTTCGTACGGGCCCGTATCTTCGTTGACGGACTTAGAGCATAGACCCCCTGTTGGGCTAGTGTACTAGAGTTGTTGTCGGGTTTTTCTATAATTATGGTCTTAAGTAGCGGATAACTTTAAAAGCGTGATTTAAAAATTTAATATTAGTTCTTCATTTGTGTCATAGATAGCGCTGTAGTACTTTTGTACTATGTTGCCGTAGTGCTTTTTGTAGTGCCGCTACGGAACTTAGGTACGAGCTACGATTCTAAGTCGTGACCAGTAATGCTCACTGAATGCTGCATTCTAAATTGAATATCAATAAGGTAAACTAAACATGCCAGTTCAGTTGCATTCCAATGATAGATGACTGTGTACATACACACATCTGGTATCTAAAATCTAAATTAGACAGAATGACATAGATTTTCAAGCGAATTAAGCCATTAAAGTTACTTATAATCAAACAAAATTATAGGATAACATAATAAAACTGTCGATTTCATTTCCCCTTCGATAAATTGGCTATTAAACTTTTTAATTGCGTTGGTGACGTAGTCACGCTGCTAAGAACGACTTATGACTTTTATGTCATGGAAGTAAAGTTTAAATTGCAATGGTTAAAGCGCGCTCCTGAAATGCAATAACTGTATTATTATCGGGAGTGTGAGAGCTAAAAGCTCACTTTATAGCGAGAACGAAGTAGATATGAGTACGTACATACTCACTAGTAATATACAATAGGTATCGATATCAGAACTCTGTGTGAGCAAGTATTGTTAAAAGTATATGTAAACCATAAAGAGATTTAGTTTGACAAGCCTCATTATTCTCCTGTTCTTATTCCAATTTCCTTGGGGTCGGTGCAGCATATCTTGTTCTTTCACACTTTGTTATTTATCGACATCTCAGTATAACTACTGATAACTTCCCTATCTGACTATATCATCGATAGACGACGACCTTACTTTGGTCTTCCCATATCTTAATAGCTACCTTCTACATTTTTGCAAGTTTTCCAAGCCAATAAATTAATGTAAGCAGCGTTTTTATTTTACAAACAGGACACGAAGTCCTCATTCTATAATTCAGCCGGTATACATCTGTTTACTAACACAGATTTTCGAAAAATTTAGAACAAAGCACTATTTCCTTAGCCTTTAGCCAAATAACAGAGCTTTGACGAATGTTATAAGTGTATTCAACAGAATAACTAAAATGAAACATTTGTATGGTATAGTTTTCACAGTGCCACAAGGCCTCATGATTTATTCCGAATGTGTCGTGGTTGGCTTATTGAAATATGTATGTATACTGTGGCATATTTGAGTGGCTGTATTAGCATAGGATAGGCAAATAATTAATTTATTGTAATTAATAAACTGGTTGGTGTGCGGCGAGCATGATGTTCTGTGTCGAGCTTTGCATGTTGACAGAATTAGTTGATTGATTAAGCCATGCATCATGCGGTCTGTGACGTATCTAGTAACAGATCACATATGAAAGAAAGAAAATTCAGTTTATTGGCATATAAACCACAGAAACAACTTAAAATTAAACAAAATAAATTAATAAAAATATTATTGCCAAAGGGCCTCAGCTAAGCATAAAGCCAGATGGCAACACAAGGTATACCACGTGATGCTGATTTTCAGCTGCAGCCCACGAGTGCCATACGCTCGAAAACATAAATAAAAACATATATTCTGTACAAATACCAACTAAAATAAAATGTTGCAACGCTTAAATATAAAACAACGACAACAAAAAAAAAAATACATTAATAAAAATAATAAATATAATAGATATTGTATCACGTCATTAAAGCGGGGGTGGGGCGCTTTTCTAAAATAAATTAAAAGACGATAGTAAAAAGCTTAAGCAAAAATTCTAAAATAATTATGTTTTCCAAATGGCTTTTTGATGTATTAATAAAAACTACTTTAATTTTAATTTGAATGTCGAGCAACTTTTACTGTATTTATGGGAGGCGGGATATTCGATGTCTGCTGCGAATGGTAGATTATATATTGCATGCTGTTTGTTAACTATGAAAAAGCTAATTGTACCCGGAATATTTGAATACACCGTTTCGTAAATTTATTTGAGGGCGAAATGTATGTATGGAAAAAGTACTTCATTGCCCACTGACAAAAATGACGAACTTCCATACAAACTTTCATCTGTTATTTAAGTTTAGGGGTTTAATTTAAAATAATCTTTTCGAAACTAAAATGCCATGCTTTTAGACCCATTGGTTTGGGCTGTGCGTTCTCTGTGAGTAAAAAGATTGGTATTAATACCTACTCACAGTCCGTCCATTATTTATGTAGTTCTAAGATTTATTGTAAACATGTAGAACACATACATTTAACAGCTATCATATTTATTTTGTAAGTATTATTTATTTTATTTGATTAGTGTGAATGTGAGGACAATGTGGGTCATTTTTATGTTTTTTTGTTTGTTTTTACTATTGTCTGGCAGTTTGAGTACTCTAAGCGACCTACACAAATGTTCTTTCTTTGGTATTGTTCGTCGTTTCGTTGAGCTCCGAGTTATGAGTCGAGCTACACGATAACTGACAAATGCTTGCACTGGCTCGACAGGTCCACTCAAATCTGTATGGTTCTTTCCTCAAAAGACCATCTCAGACACTCAACTGCACAGTCCTCATGTGAGTTTATCAAGATTATGTGACCTTAAAAGAGACAGACCTCTGAGTTTGTTTCGGCTGTTTCTTCTCAGAGTAGTCAGATACGAAACACCGGCCTCATCTAGTTTTAAAAAGAAGACGTGTAAAAGTGTTTGTAAAAACCTATTTGCAAAATAAACATCATTTATCATTTATGTCATTTATTAGCGCCAAGCGTAGGCTTAGCGAGGCAACCGCAACGTAAATTGGAAAGGCAAAGCACTTTAGAGCTGATTATGTATGCAGCAGATTGCAGCTTCATTTACTACACATCCGGGTTTAATGTTTTATCCAAATGAAATATTAAGATTTTCATTATGAGCTTTTATTTAACTTGCTAGTTAGTTACATAGTATGTATTCAAATCTTGCAACTGAATTTTAAACCAGTTCTCCCAAACCAATTGAGCTGAATTTTGCGTGTCTAGTTTGGATGACAATGCATGGTTAGGTAAGTGACGTCATTCTAAATCCAATATGGCGCACTCCCAAAGATGGCGGACTAGTTATTTTTTATGCATTCCCATGGTATGGGTATCAAATGAAAGGGTTTCCCGAGAAGAATACGAGAAATTAAATGACGTTCCTCTAAAGCATTAGAGTGACGTCATTTTATTTCTCGTATTCTACTAACAACGCTATTTCCAAAGCTTTCGGAACGTTTGGCGCGTTCAATGGGTTCAAGTCAGGATTGTCTGCGGGAAATCCTAACTGATTGCCGATACCGACGACCGACATCTCAGAACTGCCTACAGTTCAAACCAAACTGTTTGGGTGGTATCGGTTCTATTATACGAAGGTTATGTAGGTATTCACTTTTTTATGTCTTGCCTTTGTAGTCGGTCTTGAATGAGGCAAACGATATAGCTATCCAGGTTACTATGAACTGGTCGGACAAAATCTGAGACATCGATTCGAGACAAAGAAGAAGTAGGTTTTCAAAATAGAGGACATTTTTTAACCGACTTCAAAAAAAGGAGGGGGTTCTCAATTCGGTTGTATGTTTTTTTTTTTTTTTGTGTTTGTTACCTCATATCTCCGTCATTTCTGAACCGATTTGAAAAATTCTTCTTTTATCTGAATGGATCTACTTCTCGATTGGTCCCATAGAAATTTCATCAAAATCGGTTCAGCAGTTTGGTTTTGAAATCAAAATAACTGGAAAAAATGTCATCCCAGTAAAAGAAATTGCGAAATTGATACTTGACAAGGATTTGTGTGTGATGCGATAACTAAAAAGGGTAAAATAAAAACTTTTTTGCAAAAAAAAACCGACTTCCAAAAAAAACACTGAAAAAGTGGAAAATAACTTTACTTTCGGAAGTCGGTGGCAAAAAAACTTTTTTGCAAAAAAAAACGACTTCCAAAAAAAACACTAAAAAAGTGGAAAATAACTTTACTTTCGGAAGTCGGTGACTATTGTTTGTTTCATTGACTTTTTTGCCACCGACTGTTTTTTTTGGAAGTCGGTTTTTTTTTGCAAAAAAGTTTTTTTTTACAAGGCAACCTATTGGCAGCCTACCCGAGGCCTACCGTCTTCCCTATGGCAAATGATCGAGTACAAATTTCATGTGTATACGTAACTAGCTGACCCACGCAATTTCGTCTGCGTAACATTTTTGATTTGATTGATGCTCTGCTCATATTGGTCGCAGCGTGATGTTGCATGGCACTTAAAGAATTTTTCAATTCAAACCAGTAGTTCCTGAGATTAGCGTATTCAACCAAACAAACAAACTCTTCAGCTTTATAATATTAAGTATAGATTTATAGTAGTCCGTACTCTGTCTACCTGTCTGTATTTTTTTCACGCCTTAAAAAGGCTGAACGGATTTTAGTGTGATTAATTAGAATATAGAGCCATTTTATCCCATTAGTATGTTCCTGTGGGATATGTTTTCTACCTCAACGAGGGTGGAGGAGCACGACAAAGCTTATAGTTTTGTATATTCTTGTACTCACAGTAGCTCTAGAAGTCCCGCTGTCAAGGCTGCTCTGCGAGGATATGGAGGGGGTCCTGGCCAGCCGGGCGTGGGGCAGCGAGCTGGCAGCCCGACCTTCGGCGGTTAATGGCTGCACGCGGCATTGCTCCTTGGGTATCAGCATCTCCTGTCGACAAAAAAGTACCTATAAATGCTGAAATGGGTTGTAGAAAGATTACTTTCGTAGTGAGTTTGGACTTTTCCTTCTTTGTTAATATACAACACACATAATTATATTTAAAGGGTGTATTCTGGAAATTGGCAATGTTTTAATTAAACAAATACAAACAACAAACACAAAAGATTAACACAAATAAAAAACAACACAAATTAGAGATTAAACTTTCAAATATGGTCCTGACTTATGAAGTGTAATAATATCGCAACAATGATTATTTATTTTTAATTGTTACGACATCTTATTCACTGTTATAAAGAAACTCGTCAAGCTAAAAATAAAAATGAGATTGACATTAGTAAAACGCAAAGATGAAAATAAATGTAAGTAATTAAGTAGACACTTCATTTAATTAATAAGAAAAAGTTTGTTATTAATATATAATTTCTATAGCGATTCGGAGCTAATTAAATAACATTTTGATATTTCAGAACAGTAATTAACATCAAAGAAATAATAATTTTTACCTATTAATAATTCAGTACCAACCTAATTAATTACTTCAAGACTTAAGTTTTTGATGAAGTGTAAAACTATCTCATAATAGGTAGGTACGTAAAACCTTATTTTGTTTGGCAGAAAACACGCCCAGACATTTTTCAAAGCAAAAATATATAATCTTCTTTGTCTGGTAAATAAAAATATAAGAGGTTTAAGTACAATAATATTCTTCTTGCAACGCAGTGTAAATAAAGTGTATAAAAACCCGACCTCTAGTGGAAAATCCTCGGTTTTCCTCTAGGATTTTCTTTACGCAATATCGCACTTTATAACTTTATGAAACGAGCATTTTTATGTTGGGCAAGCACCTAGTGTTCATATTATATTTTGATGCTCATTTTTCTCTGCGTGGTTTTTGATGGCTTTTTATTTATGCATAGTGGGTTAATGTAACATTTTTTTAAGGTCTTACTCTGTTTACATAGACACAGAACAGCATAAAGCAGCTTTGTTTTCCCGAAGGGATAGGTTACCTAATAGTAGACCCACATTTCGCCAGTTATGTTTTTAAGTCCCATGTAATAGTGTGCGAGACTATTGCCATCAACCGGGCACAAATCCAGGCTCCGTTGCTGCTACTAAGAAAATTCTGATTGAAAATCCAATAACACTGTGCCCGACCCGGGAAACGAAACCAGCACCTCATGCTCAGCAGTCCCACTTGCGACCACTCTTCCTACGTGGCAGTCAAAAGTCGAGGAGAAATTAAAAACAAAGGGAAATATGTGAAAAATACGTGCATTGATTAATGAAAGTTTAAAGTCTCTTTTAGAAACTTTAGCCTCTTCTTTGAGAGCAATCCCTGAACACGAATGTAGCAAAATGTACTGTTTGTCAGTTAAAGTATTTAGTTAGAGGCCCCAAGCAACAGGTATCCTTGTACTAGGTGACCTAAAAGGCCTTTTAGGTCAAATAAAAACAAATACGAGTAAAACCTACGTGCCATATTTCTATTGATTTATTTACTCTTTACAGTAACGATAAATCTGAAATACGTGTGTGTGTCATAATTATCACTTGCTTCGGTGATGGCAACCAGCATGCCTGAGCGATATTTCTCGACGGCATTTAAAGCGAAGTCAGAGGTCCATGGGCGGCATAAAAACTCTGACACCAGGTTACGCAATAACCACACGATAAAGAGAAAATAAAATAAATGTACCGTTTCTATAGTTTACTGCAGTCTAACTTAAAGTGGTTATAAGTAAGTTGTTAGATTTTAATGCGACGTTGTAAAGTTACGTATAAAAATAAGAAATTAATTAAACCGTGATCGTTAATAATACAAACACTAGTTAATCTCGTAAAAAACATAACGCAAATCGCAAAAAGAGGTGTACCTAAAAGTACACCTACATTTCGCCAGTTATTTTTAAGTCCCTTGTAATGGGGGGCGAGCCTATTGCCATCAACCGGGCACAAATCCAGACACCGTGGCTGCTACTGAGAAATTCCTAATTGAAAAACCCAATAACACTTTGCCCGACCCGGGAATCGAACCCAGAATTTAATGCTCAACAGTCGCGCTTGCGACCACTAGATCAAGTCAAGAAAAATATATGAGTCTTAAAAACATTTGCCCCGGTCGCGATCAATCAGCCAAGAATGACAGCCGATTGATTCAATATTTACCGCCGCACCAGTGACAAATTGCTATTTTGAACGTTATAATTTAGAAATCAATTGATTGTATCGATCGTTACCGACTTCTGTGGTGACCAATGTGGTGTGGTCAGTGTGAGTTCAAGTTTTGGGTAGGGTATTGAACAAATCATGTCGAAAAAGCGCTAGCGTTTGTTATAGTTCTGCATTTCAAATTACTTCCGGGAAAGTTTTATCAGGCATTTATCAGACACAACTTTTTGCGTAAAGTAATGTGTAAAATCTACAGGGTGATACTGATATCCACGCACAGACGACGAATTAGGAAAAAGAAACAGTGGTTTCCTAGAAAAGTGCAATACATACACGGTCAAAAAGTGTATGGAAAACAGATAAAAAAAAACGTTTATATGTAGGGGGGGGGGGGGTGGTGATGTACTGACTACGTGGTAACCGTCTGTGCGTCGATTTTAATCCACCCTGTATACATATAGCGGTCATGTAACTTACCTACTGATAGCCTAGCTAGAAAGCTCTTTACTTCATGTAAAGAAAACTGCTCAAAGAAAGCCACCCTACGTGAAATCAGTCCTTCTTGGAAAAGCTCTTAGTAAAACCTTTAGTGCCTCTATCTCTACCGAGTTCAGTTATACAGGACCTAAAACATTTTCAAAGTAATAACTCGAAACACACAAAAGACAGGAAGCCACCCAAAGAAAAATGAAATTGAAAAGAATAATTACAACATTTAATTACTCGTTGTTTGTCCAAACTGCCGTCGGTTTCCCCCAGAAGTTATTTTAGGCTAATCACTGTTGTTTGCCTTTTTCTAAATGATTGAAAGGAGAATAATTCAATTAAGTTTTCCTTTAAAGTCGGCCGATTCGTCGTGACAAGTAAAATTAAATGAGAAGGCGAGAATATTATGTCAGGTTATGATTTAATTAAATTAGTTTAGGAGCTTTTCTTATTTGTTCGCAAAAATAAGATGGTTTTGATATTTATTATATAAAGGTGTTGTTGGTTGTTTTACTTTTTAAGAATTCTGTTTGTTTTCATAATGTAATTAGTAGATTCTTTTTTCATATTAGTTTGTCAGTGAAAGATTTTTTCATGTGGTACTGGAGTCTAGATCGACTCAGTAACGTATATGTATGCGGGTGACATATCGGGGTAATTTTTTTTAAGCGACTTCTAAAGAAATAGGAGGTTATGTATTACACCAGCATGTTTTTTTTTTTTGTAAAAAATAAAAATATTATTATTTATTTATTTATCACAAACACTGCTAACATTACAGGAAATAATTATGTTGGAATTATGTCTTAAGGTAACCTGCTTTTATACATATTAGCGCCAAGTCAGTATTTTTAATATTTTAGATAATCTCATTTTGAATTCCCAGCAATTTTACGACAAGTTTCCTGCTTCAAAGTAATATTGTCC
>OZ059788.1:5754622-5941742 GCA_964057025.1 Standfussiana lucernea | reverse complement strand
CTACCCTTTCTCAACTATGTTGGTGTCGGCTTTCAGTCTAACCAGATGCAGCTGAATACCAGTAATTTACACGGAGCCAGTGCTTAACTTACCTCCACAAACCATGGCAGTTATTGGGTAATACGATACCCCTTGGTAAAACTGGTTGTCAGATTTTGGTTGACTATTCGTAAGGACTGTCAAGATCTACAAATGACAGCTGGGACCAACGGTTTTACACACTTTCCGAGGCCAGGATGTAATTTGGTATGTAATGGATGTTCACCCATCCACGGATCGACCTCGGCAAACAGCGCTTAACCGTGAAGAGAGACCCGTGCGGCGGTTATAATTTAGCCACTAATAATACCCAGCACCACTAAAAACATTGTAATATTCCTCATGGTGGACTGGTGGAGTGACCGTAAAGGTTCATGAGTATGATCTGAAACATCTAGTAAATAATTTTCAAATTCCTAACTACACGCTTGGTGACTTCATAAATAAAGGCTCTAAGTATTTAAGACTGAAATTAGTAGAGCTTGGATACCTACATAGAAATGAATAATATTAATATCAGCTTATTGCTGTCCCACCGCTGGGCAAAGACAGCTTCTCATACAGAGAAGATGAGAGCATTGATCATCCTGCCTATAAGACGGGTTGGCGATTTCAGACTTATATTAATTACTAGGTCATGCCAGCGGCTTCGCCCGCGTGGAGTTCTATAATTGACCCACGGAATCGTCCTACCGGGATGAAAAGTAGCCTATGTGCTATTCCAAACTATAATCTATCTCTGTGCCAAATTTCATGCAGATCCGTTCAACCGTTCTGGCGTGATTGAGTAACAAACATCCATCCATCCAAACTTTTGCATTTATAATATTAGTATAGATATAGATAGATAGTATATAGACAATGATGTCCAAGATAAACTTAGAAGTAACCTTTTGCACTAGTAAAACTTATATACTCTTCATTACATTTTTTGTTTCTGTACCATTTAAATAATAAATACCAACCCAATTATTACATCTATTTCTAATAATCAAGACTCGCCTCAGTCCCAAACTTTGAAAACAGCTGAATAATTATAATAATAACAATCTCGTAGGCCGTTTTTACGCAAATCCCTTACAAACAAAAGTTTCCTTTGTAATACCAGTATGATATAGTGCGGCAATACGGCCTTTATTTACATCCAAGCCCATACGTATGAATACAAACACAAAGTCAACAATTGCGAGCCGTATTCACGAACAATATTCAATTATAACGACTACTATGCAAAAAGATTCAGAAGTTACACGTAACAGCACGTTCGGCTTCCGTCATTGACGATCCGTCATAACACACGACACGCCATGACAGATAAACGTTCTCATTGCATACGGAATCGTGTTTTATCACGATCCGGCAAAAAAATGAATCGGTGTTCACATGAGTTCCGTGATTTTTCGGGAGCGAGCGAATCCGTCACAAAAAAATCACGTTCCGTGTTTTTTGACGTACCTGATTTTTAAAAGACGCTACGTGATTTAATAAGCATTGCCGCCGTCAAAAAAAATTATGGAACGTGAGAAAAGACGATACGTTAAAAAAAAGAATCGTCGTCGTGTGAACGGGCTGTTAAGGTGTTAAGGGATTGACGCGCAAACACAATGAATTCAGCACATGATTTTAAACCCACTAGAGATGAAACTTTTCGCCTTTTCTATTCCGTTTCATATAACCGTGCCTAGCCTTTTCCCAACTGTGTTGTGATCAGCTGAAAACTGGTATTCAGCTGAATCCCGTTAGGTAAAGTTCTGCCCCCCACAACCCAGTCACTAAGTAATATGATGAGTTTATGTAAGACTGATTGTCAGACTTTCAGGCCTCTGACTACCTGTAGCGACTGGCAAAGATCTACAAATGACAGCCGGGACCAACGGCCTAGCGTGCTTGAGATTACTAAGTACAAGGAGACACATACATAAGTATATAACACTTAACAGCCTGTAGCATTGTTGGCACGGGAAGTGTTTTGGTCTTAAGTACCTAAAGAGGTTTTTATTTGCTTTGTACAGGATTGGTTCTTCTGTTCCAATATTTTGAGTGAAAGGGTCGCCTGCTGCGACCATCGTTGTAGTAGCCATATTGAAGTTTTAGTGCCAACTCGAAATAGTGATTAAACCGAACCACTTATGCGTTAGCTACAGTTACCCATTGCTTTTGAACCTTCATGAATTTTTAATTGGCGAATAATTTCGATGATGGCGCATAATTGGGCAATTGAGATAAACTTTATTTTGGAAAACAAAAAGAGGCCGGTCCCAGGTGTTTTTTTTTCTTAATATTTTTCCTTGTCACATTTGTTACAACTTTATCAGACTTAAGTTTACCCCGGGGACCTACTGTTACTTTATTTTTCTTCACGCACAGAAGCGGCTTTTCCGATATCTTGATCACACCTAAGTGTCCATAGAATTTCTTGGTCGTTCTTCTTTAAATAATATTACTTATTTATTTAATGAAAAATGAGAACAGGCAACTAGAAAATGTGTATATATGGTGTTAAGCTCGCATCTGTACATTTATGTTCTTTTAGTATTAAATAAATAAATAGCTAAAATAACTGATTGATTCTTTAATAACTCAGTTATTTTAGTTACGAACTAAACAAAAATGTTTAGTTCGTATATTAGGGCCTTTGACCACCTTGACTTTTTGCAGCAATGTAAACGCAAAATAGCTACGATACTGTTGCTGGTTGTGTACCTTTGACCACGTTACAACGATTCTGTAGACCTACCAATGCGATTGGGCGGTGCCAATGCGATTCAACAAGATGGATGTCGATGGTGGTGATGATAGAGTACCGATGATGCTGACGTGCGTTGTAAATACGTCTAACGATTTCGATAGCAGCAAAATCAAAAGGGACTTGAATAAGCTACATGAACTGTAAATACGAGCTCAGGTACGACTTACATAAAAACACAAAGTGTGACTGTGATCAGAAGAAATAGAACATCGTTTGTGAGTTCTATTTGTTGTGCTTTTTTCGCATCTCCACCTGCACTTTGAGGGAGCTATCTGTCCGAAGCTCTCTCTCAATGGCGTTACCAGTGTAACGCCATTCGTGTGTGAGCTCTGCTTGGAATTAATCTGAATTCTAAAGAAACCATCGATACGACGAAGAAACAAACCACCTCAGCTACGCGTTTAGAAGTTTAAAAACACTCACAGTCAACCCAAATAAACAAGAAAACGAAAGAACAGTATCCACCTCACGATAGGCAGGAATTCATCTTTTGTTTCACTGCGAGCACCTCGTTATTTCGAACTCTTGAATTGTAAAAATAATATGCTTCGCACTCTTGTTTCTCCAACTAGTGGCCTGCCCGCGGCTGTGCCCGTCAAAACACGTCCTGTTGACAGGCACTCAGGGAGGTCTGCCTGGGTTTTTGATATTCGGATAAAAGTTCGGATACTGTTATTTCGTGTTGACGTTTTGATGACCCTTTTGTTAATTGGACCGGGATAAAGGAAACTCATACTTCGTAAATGCTACAGGCCGCGTCCTAACCAAAGCGAATACGCCGCGTTCATTTTATACGGCAAACCTTCCGACGAATTAGTGACCGCTGCTCTTTCTTTGCGTAAGTAAGAAGATGAATTGTAATTCAGAATGGGAAATATGAACAATTTGGACTGAAAAAATGTGAGTAGGTATAACATAACATAACATTACGCCTGTAATCCCCGAAGGGTTAGGCAGAGGTGTACCCAATTAAAGAACACCCACATTTCGCCAGTTATGTTTAAGTCCCATGTAATAGGAGGCGAATCTATTGCCATCAACCGGGCACAAATCCAGACTCCGTGGCTGCTATTGAGAAAATTCTTTAAAGAAAAACCCAATAACACTTTGCCCGACCCGGGAATGGAACGTAGGACCTCATTCTCTGCAGCCGCGCTTGCGACAGCTAGACAAACGAAGCAGTCACATGATATGTAAGTATACTTGAGGCAAAGAAAATCAATCATCCTGTAGTGGACTATTCCACCTCACAGATATTATACAGCACGTAGGGTATTTTGACAATATTGTGTGCAAACTAACATTTTATATGTACCCACTATGCATTGATTTTTATTAACAGATTTTGTATAAAAGAGACCATTTTTTCCGAATACATTCATTCCATATTCAACCTCACCACGAGTCTCATTTTCATACCTGCGTACCTAACAATCCTATAAACACAAATAGATACCAAATAAACAGTAGATATTACCTAGTTCAAAGAAGTTTAGCCATTTCCACGGAATCTTTATTATACACGACGTAATGAACGCCTCAATAACTATGAGTAGATACATGTATTGATTTCATATCGTTGAATGCCACTGAAGCATATTATGTTCGTTGCGTACTCGTGCGTATTTTTTTATTAGATTTTTCATATGTTCTATGGGCATTCAAGGAAGAAAATGTATATCTAATTCATGTTATTACTTGCGATTCGTTTATTTTGATTGATTAGTAATATGGTTAGTGTGAATTGAATTACATACTAAATCAAGTCTTTCATTTCATGATATCTTTTTTATAGGGTGTCGATGACTACTTTTTCTGAGCATGGGTTGTGAACTCTAAACCTAACCTAAGTAGAGATAAAGACCAATGTGGCTTTTCAATATATACGAATACGAATTATTTATACGAATTATTATTTTTAAATACATTTATGATTATTTCTAATTTTTGATTTTGCCAATTTAATTTTAATAAGTAATTATAGTGAAATTGTGTGTTGTGTTTTGTATTATTTTTTATTTAATATTTATTTAATATGATATGATGAATAATAATTATGATATGATCCAACTTGTAGATTGAAATAAAAATTGAATTGAATTGAATATCATGTCACATACCTATTACAAACTAAATACAGACCTACTTGTTTGTTTAATCTGAGATCAGGAACAGCATCGTATGGGAACTATACATGGTGGAAGTGACACTGAGGCTAAAACGATCACCACATATTCAGTACATCACCCAGTGGGGTCGGGTGGCTTTCGGGACCGGGACCGCAGTCCCGGATTCCACGTATAAATAAAATAATTATTTTTGAGTAGTATTTCGGGACCACAAGAAAAATAAACAAGGTCATGTCTTGGGAAAGTACGGTCAACCAAAAAATTTCGTTTTTTTTTTTTAGATTAGATTAGATTTATTTATTTTGTAAAACATGAGTATGGTATAAAGGTCTTATAATTAATGAGGTAGCTACATGTTTTGCCATTTAAGGCGTACAAAATTAGTCGCACTAGACATACAATGCAAAAAATATATATATACGATAAACCAAAAATTACTATCTCAAAAATTAAATTAAAAATTACAATGTCAAAATTTAATTCTAAATCACAATGTCAAAATCCAATTCTTAATCCCAATGTCAAAATTTAAATTCATTTCAAAAATACAATGTCAAAATTTTAATTGAAATTGCATACACACTGATAATAAAACCAAATTATACGCTTTTTAAGAAATTCTAAACAGGGAAAACATCATTTAAAAATTCATCTACGCTGTAATAGCACTTCTCTAATAGAAGCTCGCTTGCTGTAATAGTTCTTCTCTCTCTTCTCTCTCTTCTTCTTTGTTTTTAGAATCCGTTAACCTTGACAAAGGGGTGTGATTGGTCAAATAGCAACCCGACGCCACATAAAGAAGCGGCTTCAAAATAGATGTATGGGAGAGAAAGCACTAGGTGCGCGCAAATCATATTCTTCATACTTCTCTCGCTCTCTTCTCTTATACATAATTGATATATTGTTTTTTTTTTTAATTTTATAGCTACAACATTTTTTTTTATAAATGCAACTAATTAATATCGGTATTTAGCAAAGAAAATTATCTACGTCCCGAAGGACCGGTGATAAAATGATATCAAAATTAGTTTAAAGGAACAGTCGCATACATTGTGATATATATATGTATATACGCGAGTTTTAGTGGACTTCCTAACTGAGTGGTAAGTGATAATATTATAATATTATCTAAAGTCGTCTTTGGCGACAAAAAGTACTAGGCCTGCATGTATACAAGGTGGTATTTCAATCATAATTATATACTAGTACAAGCTTTTGTCCGCGACTCCGTACGCACCACGCGTACGAAGTCGCGGGCTTAGAATCTAGAAAAAAAAGAAAAAAAAATCCTATGGTAAAATGTAGCCTATATTTTAAATTAGGCATCTAGCAGTAAAACGGTGAAAACTGCGTTCAAATCCATTCAGTAGTTTTTGCGTGATGCGCGTACAAACATACAGACAGAAAGACAGACAGACGGACAGACAGACAGACAAAAATTCTAAAAACTGTTGTTTTGGCTTTTGTTGCTCTAACAAAGACCCCCTATATTTTTTTTCTAATGTACAGACATTGGCTCGTTAACATTTTATTTTATTTATAGGTGGAATCCGGAACCGCGGTCCCGGTCCCGAAAGTCACCCGAGTCTGAATGGCTCGGGTGATTTTTTATGTTTACTTTTTTTATATAATTTTTTTTTATAGTTAATTTAACCAATTTTGTCCTGTGCGAGACTAGTAAAAACTTTTTATTTATTTGTTTCTTTATTCTGAACCTCGGGGACATAAAAAATTATCGAAGTATTCCCATTTGAGCTCCCATCAGTATTTTAGCTTGGTGCTCAATCGGGAATATCTTTTGTGCTCTTAAAATTAGTGCTCAAATGGGATTACTTCAATTTTTCAAAAACAGCTTTTTTCTATAAAACTGCAATACTAAATGTATGGTACAGCTGATTTAAAAAAAATCGATGAACTATTTGGGGGTGGGGGGTTCAAAATGATGAACTGAATTCGTGTGGTAACCGTTTTCACGTCGGTGTCCCTTCCATCTTGTATTTACATGGTCTAAAACCATCGCAGACGATGACCCACCTACAGTCCTGCTCTTTGCGCACCTCCATCTACACCTTGGAGGAACTGTTCTAGGCCACTACTAACGTTTTTGAAGTGGCAAAGTTCAAGGACACTACGAAGAAGTGTATGGTCGGAAATTTCCAGTACTCAGTTAGCAACTGTAGTTATTAATCAATGCTTACTTTTCTCTGAATAATTAACCGACTTAGCACACTTTTCAGGCAGTTAATTGATATCAAAATGATTATGAATTCTTAACTACAAAAAGTTTTCCTCGGCTCGATTACAACTTCGACAAATAACTAAATGAACAAGCTTATAGTAAGTTTTAATAGTTTCCAACTTCACCATTATTGAACACCAGCTTTGCCCGCAACTTCGTAAGCGTAGTACTTAGAATATATAAAAAAAAGAAAATTTTCTGTGGGAAAATGTAGCCTATATTTTAAGTTAGGAATCTAACAGTAGAGTAGTGAAAACTGCATTCAGTAGTTTTTGCGTAATGCGCGTACAAACATACAGACAGAAAGACAGACAGACAAAAATTCTAAAAACTGTTGTTTTGGCTTCTGTTACTCTTATAAAGACCCCCCATTTAATTATTTTTTTCAATATCTTCAATGTACAGACATCGGCCTGTTACAATTTTATTATATATATAGATACAGATAACATAACGCCTGTAGTCCCCGAAGGATTAGGCAGAGATGTGCCCAATTATAGTACACCCACAACTCACCAATTATGTTTAGGTCCCATGTAATAGGGGGTGAGCCTATTGCCAGCAACTTTGCACAAATTTAGACTCCGTGGCTGCAACTAAGAAAATTCTTTATGGAAAAACCCAATAACACTTTGCCCGACCGGGGCATCGAACCCAGGACGGCTTGCGACCACTCGACGAACGAGGCACCATTATTGAATTATACAGATATGTATAATTCAATAATGGTGGTAATATATTTGATGAGAGGTTTGGAAGAAAAAAAGTACCTACCTAAATACTCGTAATAGCGTGACAGTTGACAGGCCACAGCCGAACAAAAAACGTGTTGCGCCGACCCCAAGTAACATGGGACAAGGGCAGGAAGATGATGATTTGAACAGAAGTAACAAAAGTAGAAGATATAAGCTCCTCGCGTTATACGTGTGAAACTTCGTGCTATGCTGGGCCAGCTCATGGCCAAAGTATTACCGCCAACGTCGAGTCCACTTTGCCTGCCTGTTCTCCCAATACAGTTAGATCTCGACTAAAATCTCGGCAGAAATCCTTCTAACTGAATAAAACACAAACGAATTATGATAGGTTTTCCCACAGACAGTGCTAAATAGATGAGTATTATTAAGAAAACTATGAGGTGGCTCTTGCAAGATAAAATTTGAGTACGCCGCGATTGTCTTAAACTTAAAGTCTTCCCTGTTAATTGAAAAGAAGCCGTACACAATCGCAATAGTTGGAGAGAATACAGCTTAGTGCTAAAGCAGATTTCAGACGCTTAATTGTTTCATTTACTTGGTGGAAAAGTGAAAAAATTATGGCGTTGCATTTCGGCTCTCGGAATCTTTCATTCGCCTCCCGAATGACCAAAACATGAAATGAAAATAACAGATGAACATTCATTCCAATGTAACTTTATTGATGTCGAATGATCGGGTCATCATCATCTACCTAGGCTTATTTTCCCAACTATGTTGGAGTCGGCTCTCTGCCTAATCGGAAGCAGCTGAATACCAGGATTTTGCATGAAGGGACTGCCTATTTGAAAGTTCGTACTGGTTTGGTGCTAGAAATAATGATGAAAGAAAATAGGTTTATTTGGCACACGCCACAAGTGCACGCAACATTAAATAAAAAATAACAAGAAAAAGACTTAAATCTCAACAAAAAAAAAAGTAAAGGTAATTATTGTGTGTCTCACGGCTGCGCTAAATTAATGCCGTACCTCTAGTAGTAGCAAGATTCCCTCAGGGAAGTTTCTACTAGTTTACTACTTACATTAAGACTTCCATGTGACTTGTCATCACCGAAGCTGTCAGTAGAGTTGTGGCTCTGTCCGCTACTTGCACTAGATGTCCTCTCCCTTGCGGCCCGGGCCCAAGACTCCAGCCTCTTCTGCGCGGCCCAAACACCAGGCGGGCCCAACCCACTCATTGTTCTATTTACACTGCTACCATCACTATTCACTTATGACTATCAGGCCGTTTATACACTTATGTACTAAGATTTATTACTGCTTATTTCGTTGTTGGTTATAGTTTTATTGTTGGTCTAAGATTAATGGAAACAAAATAGGTAATTAAGAGAGTTAAAGGCTACTCCACTAATGAAACTTAACGTGTTCGGAAACTGTCAGTGTCAATATTCCATACTAATGATGACAGCTCTTAAACGCGGTACAGATAAACTGATTGTAGTTAGTTTCATTGGTGATGTTCTGATCAGAGGGTCGCCGTCCCCCGTAAGAAGGTAGTCCTAAATCTAATGTTATTACAAATGCTCTACAATATCCCCTAAAATCTTTGAACCCGTTAACCCCACAAAAAGGTGTCAAATACACTAAAGGAACACTGAATAACATAATACAAAAGAGCCCACAAATTACAGCCAGTAACCCTAGCGAACAAAACGCAGTGTAAGAAAGCTTATTACTATAATTAAAAGCCATGATGGATCGCGTTTTGTTCACAGCCGCGCACTGTGCAAGCCACGAACTACCCTCCAAGAGAGTACCTAGAGAAAATTTATTGCAGTTACGAAAGTAGCCTTTGATAATAAAGGCGAGGTAATAATGGAAGCTAATATTGGAGGAAAAACTACCGTATATAGAGGTAGTTTTATTTTTATGAAAGACTGCTTGCTCTTCGGTCGATAGAACAGGAGCCCAGTTAACACGGCTCCATTATTCAATAACTATGTCGGTCTGTTTGTTACAATTTCACACTTTAACAGCTGAACGGATATCTATGAAATTTAGAAAGAAGCATACAGACCGCGCCTGGGCTAGGTTATACTTTTTGTCTTATTCCCGTGGAATAATTTCGGACCTTGCGGGTGTAGCCGCGAGCAAAATCTATCAGTAATCATAGTGCCTAAAAAACAAATTCAAATTGGATGTTATTTTTCTGATCATACTACCTCAGTAACAAAAAAAACATTGATTTAAAAAAAGATGAAAAAGTAATTCCATGAAAAAGATGAAACTAGAAGGTTAAATAGCAACATTGTGGATTCTTTGAATTCGTTTCAAAGCAGACAGCCCGCCGCCGACCGTACCGGGGTCGTAGACTGCCTTCGACCTGCGTGGGCGCCGGGACGACGTAACACGTGAACAAACAGAAACATGAATAGAAGGCTAACTCTACATATTCTTTGGTCGATGATAACCTTGCAACAAATTAACAGCCAAATATAAGCTGTAATACTTGTTTAAAACAAGAGTCTTGTGTATAAAACCCGTTTCATATACGTTTTGACGTATTCCTCATGGTCATGTTTTTTTAACGTTTTGTAAACGACTTTTCAAAATCATGTCGTGTACATATTGAGGTTGTTTGAACTATTTCGTTCACTTCTGAGATTGTAAACAAGTTTGTAATACTTACTTTTGTTTTAACCTAGTTTTACAACTTGTTTTAGGTGCAAACGGTAACCGAAAACAGTAGACACAACATTTAAAATGTTTAATTCCTTGGCATAAATGAGGGTTTTACGCACGATTGCATTGTATTAAAATATCATGAATGACAGCGAGTATAGTTTTGATAATGAATTAATTCTACTGCAACAACTTGTGTGATGTAGAATTATGGAGGATTTAAGAGTGAACCTTCTTTCCCCATCTTATTTAGTACTCGTAGTAAGAGTTACTACGTATCGTAGTAATTCCAAGACATTAAAGGTGGGTGTTTGTTTACTCCCCGTCTCTAATCAATGCGCAGCCCCCAGCGAAAGCGTTTCGCTGAAAATCCATATTTCGTCGCTCTCAATTCGACGGCGTATAACCACGACAGACATTAATATCGAAAGTTAAAAAACAAATCCCAAGTTTTGATGGATTGGATGTGCTGCTAGTAAATTAGAACTGCGAGATGGATTTTGTAATTCGATTTTCCATCTATGTACATAAAAAACAACTCAAAGACCAAGTTTCAGTAATTTAATATGAAAGTACGAAGTGACAGGCCTGCCTCGATACCGTTCTTGTGAACTATATTGATTCACATTGACATTTTGTGAACGAAATATCTCCCCGTCTCGTGTAATTGCTTTTTTTCACTTATTTAAGTAAAGGTTTGAGTCAAGGACATCGATCAAGTTTGGCCCACGTTGGGCGCCAGAAATAGAATTGATGTGCTAACGAGTTTTACATCCACATCCTCTTATCATTCGGTAAACATTATCAAAAGTAATTAAAAACGTCTCTCTCAGCACACGCAATAGGAAGATGTTTCTGCGGGGTAACATAAATCCAATTATTCTCTGACAGCATTTTAATTACTTTCAGCGAATGCGAGGTCTTACGAACGAAACGAGCAATACTCGCATCCTTTGACGTACGTAGTGGAATTGCCATTAAAAAAAAATCGGTAAAACTTTTTAATTTTAAACAAGACAGGCGGGTAGGCGCGACAGTTGTGAAAGAGGTTTGTTCATACATGGGTACTGCGAATGGCCGATAAAACTCGGGGTAAGATTATGAACTAACTGTTGCGCCTCTACCGTTCCCTTGAGGAATATAATCGCGGAGATTGCGTATTTATTTAAATTTTCAAGTCACTGATGCTGTGATTACGTTTCAAGTATGAATGAGTTTGTGGTAGTCGGTTTGAGGGATTAATTTTAAAGGTTTTTGTTAAACTTTCTTTTGTTTTTGAGATTTGAATATTTGATTAGTGTCGACTTCGTAACTCCTTAGCTATTTGCTAATATTATGGTGATGATTTTGCAGTGTAATATAATTATAATTGTTTTTATTTTATCAATTTGCCTTGTTATCTGTTTCAAGTTCTGGCTGCGTTTGAAATTTTCCATAACGGAACACCTAACCTTAACACCTAAGTTCACAGACTAACATTCACTAACACTGAGAAAATATGTAAATTTCTATAAATATGTAAATATGCGCGACTCGCGACCGAATACGAAGAAATTTTATCAAAATTATGTCCAGAATTTATAATGACAAACACGGCTAAAACATTTAAAACAATTTAAAGAATTGACGGCGAACATTTTTTTAATGACATAAAATACCGTAAATCCATTTTTTTAAACATAAACACCCGTCACCCTTAGTTAAAAATCCCAGCATAAATAAAAACAAACTACACCCGCTACCCAGAGCACAATTGGATCACTGTTATATTAAGTTGAAGAAAAGCACAAGTTTTTTTTTTAAACACGTATAACTAATTAGAGGTGTGTTATAGAGTCTGTTGTCACTTGTTTCTAGGGTTGTCGAGGAGCGGTCGGCGCGGCTGACGACTCGCGCACACTGCCTCCGCCCGGGCCAGTGTTGCCAGCCTTCAGACCTAGAAACACCCGCACCCACATCCACGTCGCCGTATAGGTAGTATAGTTTCGAATGTACTCACCCGTGTAATACGGGCTTTCGGGTCAGCGCGGAATTGCAGAATTTAGACTAATTGTCAGTCATTATGTGGACGTGGATGAGAGGAATTATTCAATAGTAGGGGTAGTAATGTGGTTGTTTTTTGTAAGGCTTAGACGTAGATAACAGGCGTACTGTCTTTAGTTTCAACGGATTTAGTTAAAGCGATATTTTGCTAGTCAGACAATTGGAGGATGGGGAGGATAAAGTTTGAACCACCACTATCAGCATTCCTACTACTCACTTTTTTCTGAGTTGCACAAATCACATCAATAATAGTCTATCCAACTACAACACTTACCTAATCGAGTTATGAGTTAAACACGAGCTCGTGATTTGCAGAATAACAAGATAAGTCAAAGACTGAGTGGTTTACTCAGTCCTGGGCAGATTATTTTTTATATATTTTCACATACATAGCTTGCGCTTCTATTTAATAACGTGAAACGAAAATACAATTAGTGCGCAGCCATTTAACGGTAACAAAAGTTGTCCATATTTCGTTGTTCTTTTATTCCTACACAAAATTAGAGTTCAATCCCAAAAAATTGGCAAATTTCACATTTCTGGCAACACAGGGCGGTGGCGCATTTGAGCCGCGTCACTTTCTCGAAGCCCAAGCAACAGGTAAGGACCGTAGACTCAGACTTCGGACATTTATCGTTCGGATCACAAGTCGTGAAGACGGGTCCCTTGGCTAACAACATAATATCTTTTTAACAGCCTTAATTGCTTGCAGGGCACTTGAAGCACAATCGATAGTAGCCGTCGATTATGTCAAACTGGTTTAACTTAGTTTTGGGACTTCTATAAAAAAGGGTTGTTTGTGAGTAATGGAGAGAGTTATTGAATTAAATTGGGGTTTTAAGTGGTTGGAATAAGAATAAAGGTTACTTTTTGTATTGACACCGATGAGTGGAATTGCTGATTTCGATTTCGTTTGTGGATGTAAAACATAGGTACAACATTGAGTACTTTTATAGTGCAAATTATAACGCTTATATCGAAATGAATAGCATGAGGTATTATTTTAATCAACACAAATTAAATTAAATTAAATTTATCATTAATTAATTGAATGATCGAAATTAAGTCGTTTTGGGAACTCAGGCTTTAGTTTTTCCGTATAAAACTGTTGGAATTCGGTTCCTAGAATAATTAATTAGCCAAGGGGGTCATCGCGGAAACTGTTGACGAAAAATGTCAACGCTGAGGTCTATAATAATGTTCCTACTGAATTCATGGTACCTACTTAATTAAAAGTTCAACTAAAACAGTCATATATTACACACATCAAAAGTATCTAGGGATCAACATATATTTTTGCAATAACTTTTCTCCTGATTGATATTAATTAAAATTTTCTTTAAGGATTCATCAAATAAAGTGTTTTCGTTTGTCACAGTAACGATAAACCAAGTCACCTTTGCATTAATAAAGAAATTTGCCATTTTCCTAATAAAGGGATTTTTGACATTTGAACCACTAACATTAAAGTTCGAAAAAAAGACTGAAATAACAGTTTTCTTTAAAATTTTATTGGGTAACTTAAACAATTAATAATCCGTGTTTCTACCGCGAACACTAACAACACAAGAACATCGGTTTGGCATACTCAAAATGAGTTCATCCAAATCACGCTGTGGAATGGCCGCCCATGTTCGTTGCAACAACAAAAAAAGGTCTTCTTGCGACTGGATACCCTCCATATTCGGCAGAGCTCTTCTCTGTAGCATATCCCATGCATGCTCAATCGGGTTCAAGTCTGGCGACTGAGCAGGCCAGGACAGGACATTGATGTTAGCTGCGGCGAGAGTCTGTCTTACAACTCTTGCGGTGTGCGGTCGTGCATTATCATGCATTAACTGAAATAAGGGACCGATTTGCACTTGTAGAGGAACGATGACGTCTGATACAATCGTCTCAGCATAAATTTGAGCGTTGAGGTTGCCTCTGATCCAAATCAACTCAGTTCTTCCGCCGATCCAAATACCCGCCCATACCATGATGGTTCCACCACTATAAGGATGGACTTCCTGGCAGGATTTTAATCGCTGTTGGCGTCCAGGGGTTCTCCAGTGTCGTATACGTCTTGTATCCGGTCTCATACCAAAACGAGACTCATCAGAAAAGCACACGAAACGCCATTGTTCTTCTGCCCAATTTCTGTGTTCAAGAGCCCATTGATATCGAATCCTACGATTGTGCATTGCTATAGGTGGTACCCGTAGCGGTCTTCGGGAATGAAGGTTCACTTCATGCAAGCGGTTTCTGACTGTTTGGTCGCTAATTAAGTTCCCTGAAGAGTGATGAAGCCTCACGGCTAACATCATGGCGGTTATTGTTGGAGCTCTTCGAGTTAAGATTTGAATGTATCGGTCTTGTCTCCGTGTGGTGCAGCGATACCGTCCTCCATGGCGCTCAGCCACGGTACCAGTGCTTCGGTAACGTGTCCAAAGTCGACTGATAACACTCTGACTTGTATTCAGAGCTAAAGCCACAGTACGTTGCCGGGAACCAGCTTCTATCATTCCCACGGCTCTGAGCATTTCTTCCCTGCTTAAATGACGTCGCCGCTCCATAATAACGTTGGTTTTAATCAGTAGTAGGGAAACAGTAGCACTAATAATGTCTTCAATGCGTTGTATGTTTTTATAGGGAAAATATTGACAGCTTATTTTCATCTTTTACTCGAATTTGATTGAGAGTTCCTGATTCAAATTATGAAATGCACCAAAAAGGATCCATATAAATTTATAAAATCATAAATTTATTACAAAGCCACATCTCAATCTCAAGAAATCCGCATAAAAATGCTTGATCCCTAGACACTTTTGATGTGTGTATTTAAGAATAAAAATGGTATTATAAAACAAAAACAAAAGAACTAAATTCAAGTAATAACTGTTTACCCCGAGTAAACTGTTAACTGCTTTGGGAATAAAAAGCGTAAAGGAGTTTAACTTAAGTTAAAAAACTGGCCGTAAAAGTAATATTTGTTTGCAAGAAGTGACTTTAACTAGGGGCGTCACGTCGCGGCTTGAAAATACGTAGATACCTATAACCTACTATACGGCCGTGCTAAGCTCAAAACAGTATCTTAAAAATAAATGTAAAGTAGATTTTGATGGCATGGGATAGCTTAAATAACTTCGCTAAATAGCAGTATCTATTTTAAAACAAAAAAACCCCAAATTATATTTACAAAACTTCAAGTTTCTCGAAACTGGCTTTCTCTGAGATACCGCTTTTGCGTTTAACACGGCAGTGTATAGGTATGTATATGTTGTTTAGAGAATGAAACGAACTTTAGGTATAAGCCAGCGAAGCAAGCTCAGAAATTTTAGCACTACGTCTGGCGTATGTTAGGTTTTCTTTAGACAGCCCCTAGCTAGGACGACGCTAGCAGGAGCTCGGGAGCCCTAGAGGGAGATTAGTATATGTATACGTCCCGGCTTGCCGCGCGGCCGCGGATCGCTGGTTTTTTTTTTGTCAAAACCTCACGTGGTTTACCGTTATCAATTATCTGAACAGTTTCCGTTTGTCGTACATACAATTTCAGCTGTTGTAAAGTTCGAAGAGTTTAAAAAATTGCTTTTCAAGAATACTTCGACGCATTTTAAATGTTTTATGATGTTTGCGATTCTGTGGAGAACTTTTTAATTTAATTATCCGCTTCCCTGAAAGGAATGAAAATTCTGTGTTTCCATTTCCTTCCCTGAAAATTCTTTCTTTACAGTCAATTGTCAAGGAGGACCAGTCTTTAATTTAATCTGCTGTCAATTGTCTGTCCCTGGATTTGATAGGAGAAACCCTTTGAAACACCCTGGGATAACACAGACAGAAGAGAGAGAGTAGACAGTAGAGATGAGAGCTTCGGAACCAAAATCGGTAACTTTTATTCCATTCAAATAAAGATTTAACCATGCATCGCACGTGCTGTCGCGGAAATTGACAATTTTCATCGGCCAAGTACTTATATCCGGAAGGCATTGAATATTTCCACGCCGCAACGTGAATGGATATCATCGATTTTGTGCCTCATTGATACAAGAATAATAATGATTAGCCTATAGCGATAGGGAACAAGTTTAATATTCTTTATGTTTTCCAACACCTTTTTCTGTGCTTTCGTAATTACGTTATTGTTTTTTACAAAACCTATAAAATAATGTTTTTTTTTGGAGTTTCTTTGTATAGGCTCGCTTTTTATAGGTATTACATGGGCCTTAAACATAACTGGCGAAATGTAGTAGTACTTGAAAGATACACCTTTGCCTAAACCTTCAGGGATGGGGGCGTGATGTTACGTTTTTTTTTAGTTTTTTTTTTTAATCGTTGTGTGACCTTTACAAAATCCTCTAACTGATAAAATTAACAAATCAGCAATTTGAATTTTTAACTGTCTCTCATTTTTACCTCGTACCTACCTAAGTAATTTATATAAGGCACATTTTACAATAAGTTCATCATTTTCGACGCCTACCTACGAGAAATTCACTCCGTGTTGAGAGATTAGCTACTTAGAAAGGTTGGTAGTAGGATTGACTGCCAAGGGTACTTCCATAACGTACTCAAGTACCATCACTCGTCAAAGCAGGAAGGCACGAGGTGCTCACAGGAAGTAATTACCCACGACAGCAACATCACGTTGTTAAAATCAATACAAAAACAAATTGGAATTTCCGTTACCTTTTCATGTCGTTTGAAGCGATCCAATTAACCGCAACATAAAAGAATAACTCTTTGCACGTGTTTCGGTTACAATTGACAATTTTCAACCACGAAATTCGTGAATATAGCCGGAAGACATATCAAATGTTCAGTCAAAATGGTGGACTCTGAACAAATAACTAGAAGCTTGATGAATTATAAATGATTATGATGGATTCGTGAAACTTTGCCGCAGAGTTTTTCAGATTCATCAATTAGTTTGGAGACGTGATTTCTTTTTGTAATGGATTTGAGTTAACATAATAATTACTGAACTAATAGTTAGGGGAATTTGAAATTGTTCGTTGAATTACAAATAAATTTAGTAGCTACGATGAGTTTTGAAGGACGAAACAAACCGTGTCTGTAATTATTGTAGATATAGTGTTGTATGGATTAGGATATTAGTGTATGCCTTATGAGATGGCGAGTCTTTGACAGTCTTGTAAAATGGTGCTTTGTCATCTAATATAATATGTACTTTCTAATAGAATCGTACCGTTACAGCTGATGGCTGTCGTTGGGCCTCAGTAATCAGTTGTTCGCTAACAACTGGGGCCATACGCCAAAAGATATACATAGAGAAAATATACTTGTTTCTAATTTACTCCTACGATTGAATCTATCAAGAGTGTCCTTGTCGCATTATTATTATTCAGTGAGTTGTAGCTATACTCTGTTTACGGTAAGTATTGTTTTCCCAGGTGGCATTCAGAAGTTTCTGTTTATATATACATTACTTAGGACCGGTTACTTGGTTAAATTCACATCTAACTCTAAAATATATATCTTTGAGAGAACTTTCTATTGTGCACTCAGTCATCTTCCAACGCATTAATAGCTTACCATTGTGAGTTCATTCCAAAGGAAAGAGATCCAATTCTCGTTTCTAATAGGGAATGCTTAATTCAGATGCCCGGTAAAGGGAATAGTTAATTAAGAAACGTCCAAGATTACTTTGGAGAACTGTCTTAATAATATTTCAGTCATTTTGGCTAGTGTATTTTAGCTGGGGTGAGTGTCCGTCTTATGCTTAAGGTGAAACATAAGGTTACATCTCATACATTATTATGTAGGTATGTAAACAATCTGGTCGCTCGCCTTCGACCCCAGACCGAAACTAAGCTCATTCTCGGCCGAATTCACAAATGGTACTTAATTTACATCGCAGTTAAGATCAATTTACATTGCGGAAGAGTTTGTTATCAAGATTGTATGTTATAGAACTTCTACATCTATCTACTCAGTGGATTATTCCTATTGTTCTCAGCGAGTAAACTCCAATGTACCGTAAAGTCGAAGGGAATGTTTAATAGGCAGGGTTCTAACGGAATACTTGATTCACTATTACGACTCTATGGCTATACATCTTGGAGGGACTATTCAAGTGTCAAACACTGAGGTAGGTTAATTATTATACGTCAGCTCGTATGTCAAATTGAACAGACGGGTCACTATAGAGGTTTCAAAGGCTGTGCCAATTTTGGGAGTCTTGTCTTGTGTACCTTCGTCAGTTTTCGAATTATTTCTGTAAGAATCAAGTAAGGACATAATTATCTCTTGAAGGTTTACTCTGAGCTTGCATCGAAGACTATAGTTTTATTTTTAAACACATTCTAAACTTACAGTTTTTTACAATGTCAAATAGCATCTTATAATAGTTACTTTAGTTACTTATATGTAGTTAATTTATAAAAATATCAAAATAATATTTACACCTTTGATCAATTAAATATTTGTCGATATAGCGGTAAAGCACATTATATCGTGAACAGAGCAAGCAAAAATAAACTTAACGTTGACGGACGCATTTTCACCAAAACTGTAACTTTGAGGGTAGGTATGTACTGCACAGTTGCAAGTCATCGTTAAGGTTAAGTGGCAATCATATACCTCATCTCTAAGTATAAGTGACGTTGTTACAAAGCGTTCAGCATCGGAGCGAGCAGGATATATCTGGACAATTTCAAGTTTCGGAACCTTTATTTTGTAACGTGTAAAATTTTTAAAATGTGCTGGTTGCTACCTTCTCTTCTTTTCAAAAATCGTACCAACATATCTATATTATTACGTTAAAATGAAAATGAGTTGAGCGCAACCAGCTGTGCTTTTAACATTTTCCACGGGATTACTGACCACTACACAAATTTAATATACTACGCTTCTTTACTAATTACAGGTAACAAAGATACAAATGAAATGCTCACTTTAGTTAAAAAATAAGCATTACACGTCATAAAACACTAAAAGTATGCACTATTAAAACCACCCTTCATATACCTACATGACTGCACACGCCTCACATGTTTGACTTCAAGCTGTGTCGAGAGACCAAACTTTGTAAATTACTCGCCGCTCTGAAACTGTGGCTCCTCTTGTTTGTGTACCTGACATGTGTTTGAGTCGATGTTCACTACGTGACAAGAGCTCTCTCTCACACTCTTTTTACAGTTATTTGACAGGTATCTATTAAGTTGGTTAAACTGTGGCCACCGAAGGGTAAGGCAGAGGTGTACCTAATACTGCCCTATTAAGCGTTAACGCGGTTTCTCAAAAAAATACGCATCTAATGAAAAAAAAATAGCGTTATCTTGTTCAAAATATAATTATGAAAAACCCCTTTTCTCCATCTCAGTTTTACCTTAACTATTTTTAAATAATTTCAATTTTTTTTTATCTCAAAACTAGCTTTCATTAAGATACCGCTTTTTCGCTTAATAGTGCAGAATAGTACACTCACGTTTCACCAGTTATGTTATATAAGTCACATGTAAAAGGGGGCGAGCCAATAGCCATCAACCGGGTACAAATGCAGGCTCCATGGCTGCTACTGAGAAATTCCTGATAGAAAAACTCAATAACATTTTGCCCGACCCGCGAATCGAACCCAGCTCATGCTCAGCGGTCGCTCTTGTGACCACTCTAGCAAAGAGGCAGTCGAACCTGGTTGTTTGGATGTAGAGGGTTATTTTCGGAACTACTGATTACATTCCGAAAATTATTTCATACTCGGAAGCTCCGTTATCGCCGAGTGTCATAGGCTATATTTTCTCACCACAACGGGAGCGAAGCCACAGCAAAAGCTAGTATGTTCAACAGGGAAATCATTCGAACCTCAGAGGTTAGACAATTTAACAGCTAGAGATTATATAACTTTAAAAAACATTGGACAAGTCAACGGGTCAAGCTTTTTGTTGAATGTGAGGTAATAAAGCTACAATAATTTTCGGGAAATTAGGTTTTAGGAGGCATTTTGTTTCATGTTCAAAAAACCACTTTAGAGCATCACGCCCTTAATTTCTAAAGGGCTTTGCAGATGTGTATCTAAAACGTATACTTTAGATGTACATTTCGAGAGCTATGTATGTTTAAGTCCCATGTAGGAAGCGAGTGCACCGTCTGAAACTGTGGCTTCTCTTGTTTATGTACCTAACATTATTTGAGTCGATGTTCACGACGACGACGTGGCGACGTGACGGGGACGCTTAGAAAACATTAGATGTGTCCACAGGTCAACTGTTTTGTTAGAAGTGGGGAAATAGACTGAATTTTTTCCGGAAATGAGGTTATATGAGATCTTTTTTTCGTTCATTACGGAAAAGAAATATCTTTCAAAATTTTCAAAGCTAGTTTGTAATAAAATACCAGCATATACACCAGGTATTAAAAGATCCTCTGCAAATAAAAAAAAGCAATGTCACACGACCGTGTGCCTAAATCCCACATTTAAATTGGATATCGTTTTGAACGTGGACATCGCTGAAAGTTCACTATCAAAACCTATTCACGATAAGGTTTGTAAGTGATGGACGGACAGACCTTTTGGTTACCTGGCAGGTCCAGAAATAAGCTTTTTTAAGTTGAAAAACTGAGAGACCCTTTTTCGACCTTTTGACACTTGTAACAGCGAAGCTTTTCGTAGTGGCACGTATATGGCTTTGCAATGAAGACTAGCCTTAATAGTATCACTATCTGCTTCGTCCTAGAGTAGATACAGCAATTTATTTTGTTTACATGCGTATCTTCAGGCCTGTATTGTGTTTTCCAGAAGGGTTAGCCAGCGATGATAAGTGAGTCTCAGGAAGAGAACTAACAGATGGAAAACCCACTAATACTTTATAGGTACCTAATGGTGGATCCACACAGTCCAGCGGCAATGCCGGCTTGACCACAAGCAAAGCCGCCAAAAAGCTGCTGGCAAGCGCGGCTGTGAATCGTACAAGTCATATTTCAGTATTGTTTTGCGAATTGTAACTTTTTATATACGTAGATATCGGTTGCCAAGGGCGCATATCTGATTGTGGAGTTCTACGTAACTCAAGTTTGTTTCAAATGATACAAGATGAATCTGCACACTTACCACAACTACAAATATTAGAAGGAAGAAATACGCCAGTGCCTCTTTATTTCATCGGTGATTACGCATTCCTCATCAAAGAATACGAAACAACACCACTCTCATCGAAAGCCGTGATCGAATCCCCCGCTGCCGGCGGCAGGCCACGGCGGCCTCGCCGGCAAAATGCTGCCGGCTTTGTTGCGAATGCCGCACATAAAGCCGGTGGCAAGGCCGGTGGCGTGCCGCCGGCCGCTGTATGGATCCACCCTAAGAAATCCCTAGGGCTCATCAAAACACCACCGGCTTACTACGCCTCGTACTACTAACACTAAGTCACATAACTCACAAACAAACATGTGTGTGTTACAATCGAGCCTTTATTGACCGAGCCTCCCTTGAGCAAGCACATTAAGGACCGCTGTTTGAGTTCTATTCACTCTTGAGACTGTGGACTTGAAACTTCCGTGTTTTCGGTTAATGGTTGGTTCTACTAGTTTTAGGTTTCATTTTGGTAGGTAATAGCAAAAAGGAAAACTAAAGAGACGAAAGATGCGACTATCTGAAAGATGATACGGCTAGAGAGAAGAGGGCAATAGAGAAGTATGAAAAAGGCGACATGCTGCGTCATCCCGAAATAAATTGGGCTCTTTATCGTGTGCTTATTGCCTAACCTGGTGTCCGAGTTTTGATGCCGCTCATGGGCTTCTGACTCGGCTTTACATTCCGCCGAAAAATATCTCGTAGGCATGCTGGTTTCCTCACGACGTTTTTCTTTACCGAAGCAAGTAATAATTATATAATACACAATTGGATACAAACACTTGGATTAGATTCGAACTCGAAACCTATGACTTGGCAGTGCGACGGTCACACCACTAGGCTATCACTGCTTCTCTTTGGCTAAGGACGGGAGAGTGATGAAAAAGAAAGAGGGACAATTACAGTGTTATCTACTCATAATATATTTCGACAAGATACAAAAAGTAATATTGAAAATGGCGCCTGTTACAGAAAAATTAAAAGGAAGTCGTTTGTCTTGGTATGGACATGTAATGAGGAGGGATGAAACGCATGTTACAAAAAGAGTGATGGATATTTAATGTTGATGGATGGAGAGGGAGAGGGAGGCCAAAGAAAAGATGGATGAATTGTGTGAGGAATGATATGAAAAAGAAATCAGTGACGTCTGACAGGGGAGAATGGAAGAAGGAAACGTGTTGCGCCGACCCCAAGTAGAACGGAACAAGGACGGCAGGAAGATGATGATTCAAAAAGTAATATAAAAATAATAAAAGCAGTACTTACACCAACTAATATTGAAAAAGTTCACCTGCCGCTAAAAATGTTATAATAAATATTTGCCCGAATGCCAAGCGTTGTGGTTTCATGCCGTATAATGAATGAAAGCTGTATGAGTCGATGCGGGATGCAATTGTGGGATTCAGTAATTTAATTATTAATAAATGTTTGGAGCAATTACTGTGATTTATGTTTATTTAATATGTGTTGGTTAACATGATCGGCATTTATAAAAATCGTAATGAAGAAAGGGAGTGTCAATGTTTATAAATGTGTATGATTTAGAATAATTAATAAAAAATTATACAAATAAATCAAATTGAAGTGTCTGTTTGTATTTTCAAAATAACAAAATAACTTTTTACTGAATGAATTTAAAAGTATATACAGTACTTGCGAAAAAAAATGTTGTCTGGCAGTCTGTCTGTCAGTTTGTTCCGGCTAATCTCCGAAACGGCTGGACCGATTTTAACGGACTTTTACTGGCTTAGCTGATGTGATAAGGACTAACTTAGGCTCCTTTTATTTTAGAAAAAACTATTAGGGTTCCGTGCAAAAAACATAAAACCCTAAAAACATAAAATCCAATTCAAATAGGGAAATAATATTTAGGTAACAATTTCACGCGGACGAAGGTTGTAAATAAATCTGGTATCATACAGCTAAGACTGACAAAACTAAAACCATACAATCTTCATGTTCTACTTTTCAACTTTTTTTTTGTTTTATATTTCAGGAAATACTATACTTAGAGGCTGTCTCCAAAATTAAAACAATTAAATTATGGTTTCTAATCTTATATTTATTTCAATGTGTTTGGATGGCTTTCAGCAAACAATACAAAAATTAGCCGCAATATTGAGGTAACCCACGAAAAGCCATTTACAAGCCTGCACAGTTAGCAATAGAGTCTTGTTGTACAAACTATTAACTAAGTATTATACAAACAAAGTATAAGATTAATATTAACATTAAATTAAGTACCTGCATAGGCAGAAATGCAGGAGCAACCACTTTTATAATGATTAAAAAAAAATACAGCTTTGGGTAAGTTAGCATCAGTACTGTTGAACTAATTCTCGCTAAGATGCTTGCAAACAAAACTGTTTTTATTACAGGTTATTGTCTCTGGCGAAGGGCGGGAGCTTTGGGCGACTGTTTCGGGTAATTTGACGTTCAAAAAGTGCCGATCGTTTGATTTTGATATAGCAATGACCTTAAAAAGGTTGCTGAGACAGATTGGTGGAACCAAGGCGAAGGCGGAGGTCAAGGTTTAGTGGTCCCGTTTGGAAGAGGCGTATGTCCAGCATTGGACTAGCTAGGATAGGCTGAGTTCATAATAATTAATAATAATTTCCGAGGTATGAATTTTAAGTCAATAACAGCTGCATTTCAATCAAAAGGTCTGCTCTGAGATACTACAGTAAAAGCTTTAAAATAAATATCACAAAAGGACAGTGCTGCTGTCGAGTTGGCACCCATTATAAATGGCTGTTAGACGGTTGAAACCGCGAGACATGTTACACATAACTAATATGTTATGAAACTTTAATATCATTCCGCACGAGCGTCAATGTGACTTTCTACGTTGAGCGAAGTGAATCAAGAGAAATAATGTTGTGAACAAGTTTTTTAAACTATTAAACACTATCTGGTGTTTTTGTTTATGTGTAGAGAACAGCTCATGCATGGATTAAAAGATTATTAATTTCGGAATAATTGGGTAAAAAAGGGAAATTAGGGCAAAGGTATCGATTTTCTAAAGGTAATTTTTTTTTAACATTATTTCTACTCTGTCGGTAACCACGGGTTGCTATACGTACTCAAATACTTTAAATGAAATCAACATAGGAATCAACAGCATCACTTGCATAGGTACATGTATGTACATATTAATGTATTTATTTCTATGTAAGTAGCGCTTATAATTTATATTTTAAGCATCACCGGAATTGCTTCCAGCACTGACGCCAGCACTTGTTTCTAGCACTGATGCCAGCACTTGCTTCCAGCACTGATTCCAGCACTTGCCTCCACCACTGGCTCCCGCAAAGCCAGTACAATTTTTTATTGTTTAACATTAAATCAAAACGAGACGAGAACTTCAATCGCACATTGAATAATCCAAAACATCAGGCTAGGATTAATCACAAAAAGACGATGATAGGGATCCCGAGTAAAATAGGTTAGGTTAGCACTGTGCAAAATTCCGCGCGAGCCGAGCAAGCAAATCGAGCGGAGCCGTTGGACGGCCGGCGAGTGCTACATCTAAGTTGTTCGCAGTGTAAACTAGCTGTAGCTTAGGATGTCTAGTTTGGTCTGAGATCAGGTCTGGCCACTAAATAACTTTGTAAACCACAGAAAATATAACAATATTGTTGTATTAATGACAACATGCGTGCGCTTTGATTGGGCTGTGCGTGTCATGTGTTTGTTTCTAATCCCCGAATCACGACAAAAATTATCAAATTGCCCTACGATAGCATAGTAATACTTATGATGACTGTCACTGTAATAAATATTGAATTTACGGGTACAATTTATCACTATGCCCAATTTGCCTTGTCATTATTCATAATGCCCGAGCATTATGTATAATACTTACACACATTATGTAAACATTATGTATTACTTGGCCCATAACATTTATATTTTAAGGAAACCACAATGTTCAGCATGAAGTCGCTTTCTATTAATATATAATTGTAAAAAACAGTACTATAAAGTTACATAGCCATAGCATGGCTATGTACACTAAACAAACAATAGAGCTTCGCACTGATTGATATCTTATATGGCATCGGGGATACGATACAGCGTAATTGGATCGGATCGGCATTCACGCGACGGGCAAAAGCGTTGTTCCATTGCTTATTCTAGCTATATTATCATATAGTACGAAGCAAATATTCGGCTCGAAGGACCAATGTAAAGGTCACAATGGAAATTGTGGCCTGTATGTCTATGTTTAAAGGATACAAGTTAATTTTATTATTTTCATTGTAAATGCAAGAAGATGAAAAACTAGTGTGTTCGTAGTCAAGTAGGCGGTACTTATGTACATGCATATTTTCCAGTTTTGTCACATTACATTATTGTTGCAATCAACGCGTAACATGTCCTTACGCAGGAATGGAATACTGCCTTGACGGTGCATATAAAGTGTAAAGTCAACTGCCTACTTTAAGGTGATACTCAATTTAACACCTAATCTATTTTGCTCTCACGGAGTAGGTATAATGAACCTAATGGTGTAGGTCCTCTCTAGATCATTAGAAAAGTCTGTAACTGTTCTGCTTCAGGATAAATTTATAATTTTATATGGAAAAGAAACAATACTTCGTCACTCATGCATATTTTCAGTTCGCTCAGTCAGTGAAAAGGTTGTCCAAAAGATGTCATTATCAGTAATAAGACCGTCATTGTACCCATTTTAACAATTTGGTGTAGTTGCCTACAGTAAAGTACACTCTATCTTGTTTATTTATTGATAGCGGTTTTTGGACATAAAAAAATATTTACGATGTTTTCCTTTATCAGCAATAGGTGTGGAACACACATAAAGTACGGTATTTTACAGCTGAAGTTTGTGCACGATATTAAACCCAGTAAACGGGTTATTACTAACGTTCCCTGAACCAATTGCAATATTTCTAGCACAGCTCATAATCCCCGCTGCCGAGAATTACTATGCAGTAAAACCCAATATTTGTAGGTACATAAAGCTTAATAATTCAGCTTAGCACCTTTCCAATTTCCAGTGAACAATATTCAAGCCGCGGCTCAGCGTATTTCCGCTCATAACGAAGCTGCTAATTAATTTGAGCATTACTTAGGTTACCAAATACTGGCGAATAGCTGAGGATTTCAGATTTATGTTGGCGTTTTCTTGCATTATTTTATCGCGCGAGTGCTTTAATGAAACGTTGATGTTGATTGTGGTTTTTGGAATACATTGAGATCTCAAAATTGCACGTCTCTTTTCTACGTCGAGGACATTTATATTTCGAATGTAAACAATTTTTATTTTGGTAATAATTATGGCATTAAGACCACACACAGTTATGAAAGCTATGAAGGAGACCTTTGCCCAGCTGTGAGACCGTAAAGGCTGATTAAAAAAAAAAAACTGGCAGTGCATGTCAAGCTTTCACTACAGTTGTTGTGAAAATAACTGATCTCAAGGTGCTGAACGATTTAAATTCGCAACGATACGTGCATGGCATCTGAGATTACTACTACAGAAATTTTCTCAGAAAATACAATACCTTTATCAGCACCGCGTTATTGATACAAAGACGTGTTGATCCAAGAATTACCGCCACATTTTCTTCCAATTTCCTCTAACGAAACTGAAATCAAGAATCTCAGCTACCAGGATAACAAGAGTGCGAAGAGTTCGCCTGTTGCGATTGTATTTAGATATTTGGTGCCTGTTGAACGCGGCAACAAGTGCTGCATCGATCAGAGTGACGTAAGCAGCGGCGCGCCCCCCGCACACCCGCGACTCCGAGCTCCGCCCCCTCCCCGCTTGACGAGCCCCAAAACTGATTTACGGGGCGATATCTTATAAACGTGTGTTTTGCGCTTATCCGAATGGTACAGACTTTTGAAGCTACTTGAGTAAATTTTATGCAGTGAAAATTAAAGTGCTACGGCTTGCTACGTCGTAGAAGCGTAGCAGCTTACGCTTCGAACGCTACGAGTAAAATCACAAACTGGTAGCGTAGTAAATTGATGGTAATTCGTTATCATTTATTGTACCTCTAGTTAGTAGTGAAGAGTTTTCTTTATAGCAGTTTAGTATAATCAACCTGTTATACATCGTTACTTTTTGGTCGTCTTACAAAGGTGGTCCGCTCAATGTATCTGACATAAAATACCTCTAGGCACGTTTTTTTGACCATTAATTAAGATAATAGGTACGAAAAAAATTAATACGGACCGCGCTCGCAACAGTACAGTACATAAATATTAATTTATTATTTCCTCTACACATTATTTTACATTTTTAAATATCTCTTAATAATTTGTATGTTTACATACAAAAAATACAACTAAAAATATAAAAAATAGTAGCCCATCGGTAACGGGAACAGGGTCCAAGCTACCGCCGCGGCGGTCAGGGCTCCAGAGAGGGGATCCTCCTAACAATACGAGTCGTGTCCAGGAGTACCGCTTTTTGAATCAAGCCTTTGATCCAGCACACTTAACAAGAGCCTCCTCAGGTATTGGTCGAGGCTCTTGGCAATTAATCCAGTGGCTGAAACGACTATCGGCACAATGATCGCTGAGTTCACATCCCACATGTCGACAACCTCGCGAGCCAAGTCAAGATACTTGATTTGCTTATCTTTCTCGGCTTTCACGAGGTGCTCGTCATGTGGAACCGTTATGTCAACAATCATTGCGCGCCGCTCTGATCGTTCCACCACCACTATATCAGGCTTGTTGGCCACAATAGTCCTGTCAGTGATGATGGATTGATCCCAGTACATTGTGATATTATTATTGCCATTTTCTAGAACTGGGTCGGGCACAAACCTATAGTACGGCACTTCCGATTCCACAAAGTTGTATTTTAGAGCAAGTTGCTGATGGATAATCCTGGCTACAAGGTTGTGTCTATGCAAGTACTCTCCGTTGGCTAGACAAGAAAACCCAGAGATAATGTGACAGAATGAATCTGTCGTCCGGACGCGACGGTGGCATGCCCGACATACGTCAACCGTGCCGTCCTTCACAATAAATCTCCGGTAGTTATTCGTCATTATTACTTCATCCCTAATTGCACAGAGAAAACCTTCGGTTTCTCCGAAAAGATCCCCGGAACGTAGCCAGGCTTCGGACGCTGATAGATTTACATCGGGCCCATGCAGGGCTCAGAAAAAGCGCCCTTGGAGCTCCTTATTGTGCCATACCTCCCTGCAGTCGTTAGTGTCAAGTCCTACAGGTTTGCGCCAGTTCTCTTTAGCCAAGGAGACCCGGGTGAGGCCCTTGTCTACTGCGACCATATCTCAAAGCATCCCCACGTCGGCTTCTAGGAAAAATTCCCTGAGACTGCATATCTCGCGATTGTGGAGAGTCTTAGTGTTTGAATAGCCTCGACCTCCACACCCCCGCGGGATATACAGTCTCATAACCGAAGAGCAAGGTTGATTCATTCCATATGCCGTCAACAATGTACGGAACTTCCTATCCAGAGAATCTAGTTCTGTTTAGAGTCCATTCGTGTATGCCGAAAGAATATATCAAAACCGGCATGACCCAACCCTTAATATATATATATTTTAATTCAAATATCATAAATGCCTATATTTTTTTTTATAAATGTCATTGGAAACATGAAGTGAGCTACCAGTGTAAGACGACTAAAAAAACACGGTGTTTTCCTACCGCTGGTCTTCTTTATCGTGTGGTTAGTCACTAACCTGGTGTCAGGGTTATAACTGCTGGTACTCAGGCTTGTCTGAGCCCACCCCCTCTGGTGGGCCGTAATCCACCACTCGGGTTGGTAGATGTCATATGCCACGTGTTTATAGTAGTTTGTTTTCTAACAAAAATGATAGGATCTTGTTTCAAGGTCACTTTTGCTGAAGTTCGTTCAGAACTTTCAAGTTCTTCAGAATTTTACCGACTGCTTACAAAGTTGAAGTTTGTTACATTTCTTCGCTGAATTCAACGGCTTCAATTTGTTATAGCTATTTACTATTCATGGTGTGAACTGAAAGTAAAAACTTGCACTTCAGAGAGAAATATATTTTTCAATTAAGCTTTTAGCACCAAAAACGTAATAGACTGTCCTTAGTTTTATAAATATTTGTTTCTGAGTTTTTCACTTTTATATTCGATATCGTATTTGTGTCACAAGCAAAATTTTTTTTCTCACATAACATAACATCACAGTACACCTGTAGTCCCGTGGGATTAGGCAGAGGTGTACCTAATAGTACACCCATATTCCAGTTATGTTTTTTAAGTCCCATGTAAAGGGGCGAGCCTATGGCTATCAACCTGGCACAAATCCAGACTCCTTGCCTGCTACTGAAAAAATCCTGATGATGATAAACCACCCAATAACTAACTATAACTAATGTTCACCCACTATCCACCCAATATCCACCCAATAAAAAACTATAACTAACAATAACTAATGTTCAGCAGTCCCGCTTACGACCACTGGACTAAAGAGGAAGTTTTTTTCTAATATGTTGCATATTATCAAAATCCTTTTTACAAGTACTTTTCTCAAAGTTACAATCTCAGCGTTGCCTTGATAAGATGAATACTGGGTAACGTAATCCGGAAAAGGGTGAAATTATATTTACCTGGAACCGGTATTAAGGTCAATAAAGGATAAAATAAAGTACTTAGTATAACGAAATGAAAATACGTTTTATAAACTCACAAATGCAGAGGGCTAGTTAAGGATTTATTTAAGAAGAACTTTTATTGCAAAAGTTTTTCTAAAATATTTTAACTTGATTAACTAGATTTGTTGGAGATTCTTTGGAGACGGACTGCCTCGTTGGTTGCAATCGCGACTGCTGACCATGAGGTTCTGGATTCGATTCCCGGGTCGGAAAATTGTTAATGGATTTTTCCATCAGGAATTTCTCAGTAACAGCCACGAAATTATTTGCACATGCAACTAAAAATAACTTTCTGATGTTCCGTAGCTTTTTCGTTCTCGTAGCTACGTACGTACGTAGGATAGCTATAAGAGCTACGCTGCTACGCGAGCTACGCACAGGAGCTACGGCGTAGACACTTAGTTGCTTTGTTAGAAATGATATCAGCTTTAAAATAGTTTATTTAATGTACAAAGAACATGTTTCTGCGAATATTATGCAAAATTATTAGTGCCCAAGTATTACTACACATACATTTACGTTATAAAAGTAGCCACGAAATTTTACTTTTTATTGCAAACAGCTTATCCTATTTTAATATTGTTTGTGTGTGAAAGTAGGGTCTGCTTTTTGACTTGATCAAGTAGGCAATCAATTTACTTAATATCTTAAGTGAAATTCCATTTGAGTGGGTATGTATTTTTATTCACCTTTAAGTAAAGGCCGGAGGAGCTCGTGGCTAAATAATAACAGCCGCTCGGATCGATCGTCAAGTTAAGCCGCGCTTGCCTGGGTTGGTACGTGGATGGGTGACCACCCAAACATACCGAGTTTCCTCCGTGCCTCGAGAAGCACGTTAAGCCGTTGGTCCCGGCTGTCAATTTAAGATCTTTGACAGTCGTTACAGGTAGTCAGTGGCCCGAAAGTCAACCAACAACCAACAACAACACACAACAACAACACAACCACAACAACCAGTCTTACCAAGGGGTATCGTATTACCCAGTATTGACTGGGTTGTGGAGGTCAGATAGGCAGTCGCTCCATGTAAAATACTGGTATTCAGCTGCATCCGGTTAGACTGGAAGCCGACCCCAACCTAGTTGGGAAAAGGCTAGGCAGATGATGAAGTAAAGGCCGAAATTTTTGGCAATTTGTCTTAAATATTTTGATTGACTGCCTCCTTCGTCTAGTGGTGGCAAACGTGACTGCTGAGAAGGAAGTCCTGGGTTCGATTCCCGAGTGGGACAAAGTGTTATTGGATTTTACCGTCAGGAATTTCTTGGTAGCAGCCACGGAGTTTGGATTTGTGCCCGGTTGATGGCAATAGGCTTGCCCGCTGTTACATGGGACTTAAACATAACTGGCGAAATGTGTGTGTACTATTAGGTACACCTTTTCCTTACACTTTGGGAATTACCGGCGTGATGTAATGTTATGTTATTTTAGTTCAAGTTTAAAGTCAGTTGAAGTCCAGTGTGCTTAAAATGCCCGTTCCGTTTCCGAGTACCAAGCCGCATTTTTAACAAAAATGCATTCCACTGCAAGTTTTGAAATATGCAAAACTCTAGCACGAATCTCCCATATCGGCAAAGTTAATTAAAAATCGCTTGGATAACGCTTTGTAGGTCAAGTGCACAAGTAGCTTACATATGTACTACGTATGTACCTACCACTAGGTACTACACAACTTTAATCAGTACAGGCGATTAAGAGTTTTATGGTTAGGCAGATAAGATTCCATTTTGATGGAAGTTCGAGTTGTATAGGTAAATTTTCAGAAGTAGCAAGTTATCATCGTTGGTAGCGGATATCCATTAAAAGGGCCCCAACATAATTGAGAGTGCTTTCAACGAAAATGGAGTCGTAATATTATTATTACATTAATTCGTTTTTAGTTTAAAGTCTATTTAAATAAGTATGTACTGATCTTGTAATAGACAAATAAAGGAATGTTTTGATAATTACGTTATTTATGGAAATAAGACGATTGTGGATTAGTGGTAAAAAGTGGGACTGCTAAGAGGGAAGCGGGTTCGATTACGGGATCGAGATCAGGAAGTGTTATCGAGTTTTGATATTAGGTAGTTGTCAATAAGTACCCATATTTTATAGCAGCACAGAACCCGCATAAACCTTTATTAGTAAAATATACCAATACAGATTTTTAAAGAAAAAATATTAGAAATAGCAAAACAAATAGGTCATAATTATGCACCTGATTAAAAATTTCGTAACGAGTTTTATATAAATGATAATTGTTTTCTTAATGATTTAGTTAGTTTTTACATACAAAAAAATAAACTGGTCACGCCTGCTCTTTTTACCAAGCAGCTACAAAGATTACTTCATACTACTAACGCCATCTACCCAGAGTAGCGTGCAACGTTATAGAACGTACACGTTTCAAGGTGAGACCCTTTTCAGTAGAGGATAGCGAGATGCTGAAAGCCTTGTCCCTTCACCCTTTCAGTTTACTGTGAAAACCGACAGATGGAGCTTTCTTGTAGTAAACGCTTTGGAAAAAGGTTGAACGACTTTTGCTCAAGAACCCCCTTTTATTTGCGTTGGGTTAAGTTTCAAGTAGAAAATGTGTGTTTTTTATAATTTGTTTATTTTCCACTAGACGGAATTAATAATCGTATATATTATTTATTATTTAAACGAGGAGCTCGTGACTAAAACAATAACAGCCGCTCGGGTCGATCTTTCGGTTAAAGCTGCGCTTGTCTGGAATAGTCCGTGGATGGGTGACCATGACCACCCATTACGTACGAGTTTCCTCCGTGCGTCGTAAAGCACGTTAAACCGTTGGCTGTCATTTGTAGATCTTTGGCCCGAAAGTCTGACAACCAGTCTTACCAAAGGCTATCGTATTACCCAGTGCTAACTGGGTTGTGGAGGTCAGTTAGGCAGTCGCTCCATGTAAAATACTTCTATTCAGCTGCATCCGGTTAGACTGGAAGCCGACCCCATCATAGTTGGGAAAAAGGCTAGGCAGATGATGATTCATTATATGAATGTACTAGAAAAGCAAAATCAAGGTTAAGAACTGAAGGCATAAGATACCTGTGGTTCAGGCCTTACGCACGGCTGATTCATACATATTTATATTTATTTACATAGTCGTTGAAGTTTCCAAGTCACAGTATCGTCTCGCTTCTGAGATTATTTTAAATTCGAATATTATGTTTTACGCATTTTAATGATGTATTTATGGTTTCATTTTTAGACTTTTACTCAAAATGACAGTTTTGGAAACTTATTTGATTTTCAGATTGGTTTTGATTTTATAATTCAAAGCCACGAGCTATATATTTAAGGGTTCTTGCATTGAGCTACCACTGATGGGTTCGGTGGTACGTGATACAGAGACCACAATAAAAATGTTCTGCCTACATAATATAAACTGGGGCCTTGTTCCCCTGCGGGTGAGTACTCGTAGAAACTTATTATTAGTAGCCATCTGTGTCCCGTAGCAGGGCAACGCCTCCCTTACCTTCTTTCACTTAAGGTGAAAACGCCAGGCAAAGCGATAGACGGGACAAGACGAAGAAAATCGTAATCCAAATCTTGTTACAACTTGGTAACAAATCGTTCTGTCTAGTGTCACATACCCGATTGTCAGGTAGCATTCGTGTGTCAAAATCGAAAATGTTCGGGTTCAAAATTATTGTATGAAAATATTACCAATGTTCGCTCTATAAGTCTTTTTAATCTCTTCGTCGCCAGGGTAGGCCGCAAAAAACGAATTTTCTTCTTTTTTGCAATTTGCAGGTCAGTGTTTGGTTGTATGTCGATTAAAATATGATTTGCGACCGTAATAAATATAGCTTTACAGAGCTGTAATCATTAAAAAGCACATGGTAATAATATTAGAAAAACAAATAAAGGAATAATATTTAGAAAACATTTTTCGTTAACAAAACCCGAATTCAATTTCAGATAATTTCTTTGTTACCACGCCAATATTTATTTATCAAACAATACCTACGCTTTTTTAATGTGATTGTTCAATTATTGGATAAAGGATAAATGAGAAACAAATAAATGCGATCAGAACAAATAAACCGTGAAAAATATAATGGGAAAATTGATAAGACAGATATTGGAAGGCGTGAATAGGATGGTCACGTGTTTTCTGTGTTGAAAAGCAAAGCGAACTAGGTGACTGGGCTGTGGAAGTGACAACCGACAGCTAGATTATTAACACTAGTGCTTTCTATTTCACATTTTAAAATATTTTTATTTATTTAAACTTCATGTACAATAGTGGTACATAGGCGGACTTAATCCCACAAGGCATTCTCTACCAGTCAACCTTTGGGTTAAATTGGACAAAATTGTGATAGGGTACAAAAAATAAAATAAAAATAAGAATACTACTTGTTTTCGAAAATGTAGGTATATACTTTTATAGATACTAATACACATATACAATTAAAATAAACTAATAAATATTTTAACAAATACCAAAATAAAAAACGATAAACCTGATAATAATTACTATGACAAGACTTCTAGGTAATTCAGAGCTATTTAGTCTGACTTAGATAGTGGTTCCGAACTTTTCTTTTAAAAGTGAATTTGAATTTGAAAAATATCTGTGTGTGTTCCCCTTGGCGTTGAAAAAGTTGAAAGAATGGCTTTCAAAAGAACAGTTCGGTTAGGAAGTACTATTTGACGTTAGCCTAGAATTAAAATGCTCACAATATAATCATTAGTAGTCATAGTAATTACTTTATGGTTTCTCATATTTTGGACGATTTGTATGTATAAGTTTATTTTATCTGTATATATATATATATTATATGTATAAGTATGTATTTATGTATATCAACTTATGAAAACAAAATGTTATTTTCCTTATTTACGTTTTTGTACTATATCACAATGCTGTCCTAGTTGACCCAAAGGTTGACTGATAGAGAATGCCTTGTGGCATTAAGTTCGCCTTATTACCACTCTGGTACATGAAGATTAAATAAATAAATAAACTGTGGTTGGGACATAAAGGCATTTCAGTGCTTAAAACTAAAACATTAGGTAGTAGCGAAGGGCGTTCAGTCTTGCGTAATTTTGACGATCAAAAAGAACTGAGTCTAGGTTTAGTCTGATAAAAGACTTTTGATTTGCATTTAGCATTTTGGATGACTAATGTGGTACCTATTACCTAAATCAAAAGGTGTCCCCAAACTTTAGTAGTTCTGCGGTTGGGACTGCGTTATGGTTGACATTCGGGTATAACATTAAATAAAACATTACATAACATAAAAAAATCCCCAATAGGAGCTCTATTACAATAGTTTTATAAACTAAATAGGATTTACAGACACTGAAATTGGATCAAAAAGATCGAATAAATAATTCCGAACGGAATAAATAATTTGGTTAAAAAAAACGATTTTTTTCGTATATTTTATTTTATATTTGGTATCGCATAAGCCGTTTGATAAATTAAATATATATAAACTTTAAATAATAGTTACTCATAACATAGAATAGTTGATTATTCACGTAAAGCCTATGGTTCAGTTCAGCTCATAGCATCCTCTAGTCGACCTCTTCAGTTCAGTACACCATATTGATTGCAGTCGAACTCGTTTCACTTATAATTAGTACGAAGAACAACAGGTTCTAATCAGCAAAGTCACGTTACAAGTACGTAGGTGTCATATTATGTATCCATCGATGTCACCTTAGATAGTCTGTACCGCTAACCTAAGCCAAAAAGCGGTATCTCCACAAATATATGTTTTGAGAATATAATATTGTTTTCGTGGAGCATATTTCTTTTGGGCGCTTGAATGAAATTGTGAGTGTTGGTTAACATTTCTTTTTCAATTGTCTGTGTAAATCTATATACATATAAATCAACATCGTTCGTCTGTTCGTATCTTATAGACACCTAAACTATTGAACCGATTTTGATGAAATTTCGCAGTTGTTCTACATACCTACGCCAGGGAAGGTGAAAAACGCTTTGCAACGCATGCAGGGCACAACTAGTAAAACTAATAAAAATATGTAAAAGTATCAAAAGTGAAAAATATTTTCAGGGCGTCGAAAAATTTCATCCACTTGTCCTGTCAACGGGAAAAGTGCCCAGAAAGCTTGCAGCTTTGCCACGTTGGATGGCAATGCTGGCTGGCTGATTCTTTGACAAAAAAAAACCGAAAATCGTTTTGAAAAACAACATGGCGTTGTTAGATCCGACTATGGCCACTTACCAAAAAAATCATACTGCACGATGTGAAAGTTTATTTCAGAAGCTAAAAACACATGGTTTTCGATTTTTCTGAGTTACCACTTTTCGGTTTATAACCGCAGCGTAGGAGTCATACATATTCTTATGTATCGGTCAACTTCTAATAAGGGGGAGTATAAATAGAAAATAACAAAGCCATTTTTGGTCTCGGTTATTTCAGTGGTCTTATTTTTAATGAGATGCAAATACTTATGAGGGTAAACAGGTGCTCAGTCGTTCGGAGTTAATTAACCCTTTTTGGTATAAACTTTTTCCCCGACTTAAAAAAAAAGGAGGAGGTTCTCAATTCGGTTGTATTTTTTTGTGTTTGTTACCTCATATCTTCGTCATTTATGAACCGATTTGAAAAATTCTTCTTTTATCTGAATAGATCTACTTCCCGATTAGTCCCATAGAAATTTCATCAAAATCGGTTCAGCAGTTTGGTTTTGAAATCAAAATAGCTGGAAAAAATGACATCCAAGTAAAAGAAATTGCGAAATTGATACTTGACAAGGATTTGTGTGTGATACGATAACTAAAAAGGGTAAAATAAAATCTTTTTTGCAAAAAAAAACCGACTTCCAAAAAAACACAAAAAAAGTGGAAAATAACTTTACTTTCGGAAGTCGGTGACTATTGTTTGTTTCATTGACTTTTTTGACCGACTTCCGAAAGTAAAGTTATTTTCACTTTTTTTTGTGTTTTTTTGGAAGTCGGTTTTTTTTTGCAAAAAAGTTTTTTTGAATTAACCCTTTTTGGTATAAAATTTTTTGATTGTGTTTTGTGGACAAAGAATTCGGATAGGCATTTTTTTCAGGCTGTGTTTGCTTATGGGTAGAGAAAGATTATTAATAAGTGTAGAAAACTTAACAATTTTATGGCAAGTATTTTCAAGTTTAGTTTGTGTGAAAGATGTTTTAAGTTAGTCTCATAAAACCAAATGCTTTCATTAAGTTTTATGCAGTCTTTGCAACTTTAAAGTGAATTTTTAAGGTGGGAGACAGACGACTTAATTTTGAAAGATAGAAAACTAAGCGTTTTAAAATTTAAAAATTTTCGTAGTGTTAAAAATTGTGTTAAAGTTTGTAATTTACAAAGGATGTTTTTTTTCCTAAAAAAACTATATGTACCTAACCAAAACGTACTAGTCTAGGTCCGAAGTTAGTATGTGCCAATAAAGATCAGAAATGAAATCGAATTGGACGTCTTTACATATAATCTGGTTTCTCAGGAATCATATTTCAATATCCCGCACTTCATATTGTATCCCGACAGAAATAGGAACATTGTATTCAGTCGGGCAGTAATCAAATTGGCTGTTCGACTAACGTATCTCATTTTTATAGGTATCTATAGAAGGCTAGGTATTGGATCGACTTCTGGGTACCAAAGCCCAGCTGATAGGTTATAGGTTTATATTAGCTTATGCCTGCGGCTTCGCCCGCGAGGAGTTCGGTAATTGATTAAAAGTATCCTATGTCTTAGTCCAGGCTATAAACTATCTGTGAGACAAATTTCATCCAAATCCATTGTGCAGTTTTTGTGTGAAATAGTAACCAACTTCTATATATCCATCCATCCTCACAAACATTCACATTATTAATAGAAAGTAAGGGTAAGATTGTACCTTAGGTTGGCTTTTACATAAGTTTGTTGATACAATTAATTTATTTTGAAAACGAATGAGTTTTAATTCCAAGAAAAAAATATTTGACACGCAACTCTATTAACGAATACCCCATTATTATGTATGTATACTTTTTTAATGGATACGAAGAATTTGTTCACAGTTCAAGTATCATTCTATTATAATCAGTCAAGTATTTTAGCGGAAGGGTAACTACTGTAAATAAACAGACTGATTCTAAAGACACTCATGGTTGAGGCTCGTACTGTACTCGCTACTGTATCAAAAGACTTTCTTTCTCAACAATACACTCTCAAGTTATAAGGATAGCACGAGATTCAAAGACCATTAAAAATTAAACTGCTCACAATACTTAGCCGAGAACCTCTAATTGAACCTCTAATTGTTACAATTCTGAATTAGAAATAACCTTAACGCTACAGAACTTGGAATATTAATATGTCAAAATGGCGAAATTTTACGTAAACGTCAAGTTCCAAACACAGGGATCCAATAAAACATAATTTAACAAGAAAAGAGGAATTTGAAAAGTTGTGACGTCGCTTATGACGTCAAATATCAGGTTGGAGCGAGTAATGGATGAATTTTTGTGTGCGTGACCTTGCGAGTTTAAATTAAGAGCCTTTGAGGAGTTGATGGTTTTTGTTTTAAGCGTTTTGATTTGTTTTTCCTTGATTCAGGGGAGTTACATGATCTGTTAGTACAGGAAAGTTTTAGTACTATTCCGAGAGTGGGTAGGAGATGGCGCTAGACAGCTGTCTAGCGTCGTCACTGTTCCACTCTTGTAATAGTCCTAAAACATTCCTGCACTAACAGATCATGGTAACCCACCAGGTGGGTTAACCCTTCTTGATGGCTTTTCGGATAGTATATGATCATCGTTCCGGTTCTGTTGTTTATTTGCGATGCTTCTTAATTAAGCGTTATGTAATTAGCACAAAGAGACAGAAGGTAAATATTATGCAAATAAATACTAGCGAAAGTAAGTACTGATCAAAATTTAAACGTCTTTTTAATAAATTTGTGGGATTACAAAGCTGGCTGTGGCTTAATCTTACTACTATTATAAAAGCGAAAGTTTAAATGGATGGATGTTTTTTACTCAATCATGCCAGAACGGCTGAACGGATATAGTCTGGAATAACACATAGGTTACTTTGTTTCTTTTTCCTTACACAAACACATCAAAATTACCACGCGAACGAAGTCGCGGGCAACAGCTTGTATTAAATAAATAATTAGAAGTTGAACTACTGTCTACTACTAATAATGTGGCTCAACTTGGGAGCAGTCTATAACCACTTGTCCAGCAGTGGACTGCCATAGGCTAAGTATATTGTTTGAAGAATTTGTATCAAAAGAACAATTAAGATTTCGAACACATTACTTTCAATCACTGGCTGAACTGACACAATTAAGTGAAGAAGCCTGAACGTAGACAACAGAACAACAACGGTATATGGCGCCATTGTTCCTATACAGTGACAGTTATGTGCGAGTCATAACACCGGGGCTGTTTAATCAAGGAAGTGTACAAGATTGACGGCTTGTATCACGTACCTAATATGGATTCGTAGCCAAATGTGTTCTAAGTTATCTTCCCGATTCGATGACCCGATTGACCCACTTTTATTTGGAATTCCATTTCTGTTTTTATGAACAGGATCTTGGGTAAGGGAAATGCAAGTGGGTACTACAACAACCTACTGTAATATTATTTACAGAAACACGTCCCACACATGTCCGAGGACCAGTTTCTAGGTCTACCAATGATATTGGTTGACTGGTAGAAAATATTCATGGCATTAGGTCTGCCTTTTTTTTTTTGGGTGGGAAATCGTCAAATGACCTCTCCCGCTCTGGGTTGCCTGTGCCAAGGTGCCAAGGGCCACGGTAACTCTTTCGAACAAATCCGCAACCCTGGCAGGCATTAGGTCTGCCTCAGAACATTTAGTGAGTTTAAAGTCATAAATAAACACTCAGGTATCACTAAACCGTAACATAACAGCATGTACTCCTTAGGTACTGTATAATATTGCTACATAATAAAGATTTCTTAGACACGTATTTGCGTAGTGCAGTGACCTATGACGCGTAAAATAAGATTATCGGGAAAAATACATCGGCAACGCCACAAGATTGAAAATATAACATTATTACCAAGATGCAACAGGCTCGTGAACCCCGCGGAGAGCCCAGGGGATATTGCCATAAACTAACAAGCGTGGTAGGGGATATGTGGCCCCATAAGATGTTATTAGCTCGCGCAATAATGTTGGTCCCTCTTTCTTCTAGAATTACAATGGTAATTGCTTACGACACCGACCGGACAGAGGTTACTTTCATTACGTTTATCCTGTAAGGCTCAATTTACATTGACGATTTATTGTAACGAAATCTTACAAAGTAGAATTAACTTTTTGTTACTCGTGTAACGAACAGACTTGATTCGAATCAATTAACAAGTCGCGCGCCTTGCGAACATTCGGTTCTATTCTATTCCGTGGCAAGATAAATTGAGCCTTATACCACAAAATCGTGTTTAATGGTAGTTTAAGCTTCGCTAAGCTGGGCTTAGAAACGATTTAGGGAATATAATTGAAAAGTGTCTAACTTTTTGTAACAAGGCCTCTTAGCTAACTTCATTGTGTGTTACCAGACGGCTGGTCCTTTGTGTAAAATATTTATAATCTCAAAATTACCTAAATTGGGACATAAAGCTAAGGTACTTTGGGAAAACTTAAGAAATTGTTTAGTTTTCTATTACACCCACTTGAACATTATTGAGCCACAAGATACAAGCGACGCTTAGTTTCATCATCATCTGCCCAGCCTTTTCGCAACTATGTATGTCGGTGTCGGCTTCCAGTCTAACCAGATGCAGCTGAATACCAGTATATTACACGGAGCGACTGCCTATCTGACCTCCACAATCCAGCAACAAGGTAATACGATACTCCTTAGTTGATAGTTTAGTTTGTGGCTCGCCAAATAAGATGCCACATTTGTTTTTTTATCCTGAGAAACCGATATTAAATGAAGATACGTATCTTAATAACAAAGATCGAAACACATCATGATAGGTGTGGCTTCATATCGATGATCAAGCTCTAAAAGTGCAAAAGTCAAAACAAAATTAAAGTCCAGCGAACAAACTTGGTCCTTCGAGATTCGAAGCGCCTCTGTAAGGTTATTATAGAGAAACTAAACGTTGCAGTGGCACGTAGCATCCATTTGTTGACATGCGAACTCTTTGTAGAACAAAACACGTAGTGGAGTAAATTGGATCAGATTAGTTATAAAGTAATGAAAGTTTGTTTGGACTACTGATGTTTATGCGACGCGGTCGTGTTAGATTTTGCTAAAGATGCGTATTAAAGTTGTTGAAATATACAATGTAAATTATTCCGCTGGTAAAAGTTGTCGGGTGGTTTTCAAATCAGACATTTTTGAAGTTTGTTTTACAATTGCTTTACAAATGGCTACGATAATTTTACAAACATTTGTATTGCAATGGAACACAAATGTGTCTCGCGATTAGTACGCTGATTCCCTACAGCACAGAGCTAGGCGGGTACTTATGTATGTATGTATGTAAGAAGAAAACCCAACTATGTGAAAACTTTCGCTTACGCATTCACATCTTTCGGTTAATTTAGCCCGATGACCTTTCTTTGATACCTCATAGTCGCTTAAACTGTCTTCCATAAACTACCAACTTGGCAAGTATTTTCAGAATCAAATAATGAAATATCCAGTTAATGTTAATCTCGCGCCCCCTATTGCGTGGGACTTAAACATAACTGGCGAAATGTGGGTGTATTATAATTGGGTACACCTCTGCCTAACCCTACAGGGATGACAGGCTAGATGTTATGTATGTCATCTGCCTAGCTTTTTCCCAACTATGTTGAGATCGGCTTCCAGTGTAACCGTTGGGGTCGGCTTCCAAACTTACCGGATGCAGCCGAATACCAGTATTTTGCATGAAGCGACTGCCTATCTGACCTCCACAAAACAGTTAGTACTGGGTAATACGATACCCCTTGGTAAGACTGGTTGTCAGACTTACGGGCCACTATCGGATGCGTGATGTTATGTATGTATGTTTATGTTAATCTCTGTGGGTGTGACATCAAGAAACATTAACAACCTGTAGATTAAAAGTAAAACATATACAAGCTAACATCTCTATCGTGTAGCAAATGGACCTTTCATGTTGAAGAGACGTAAGCTCATTCCACTCGTTCCCGTGTTTCCTTTTAGTAACAGAAATATTTTATTTAATATCAGAGTGTTTTTATGTTCCTATAAAAGTCTTTGTAGACATGTGAATGTATTTTTATGTAACCCTCATAAAACATTTTAGGGACCGGACAATTATATTTATAATAGTTCCGAGACCTTAGAAAGGGATCTCGGAACCTAAAAATATCTCATTTAAATTTTGACGTTTTGTCTAAAATGAGATTTGACTTAGTTTTTTACTGACTTATTTCTTGACTTACTTTACTAATCAAAACGTTGATAGGGATTTTAACCAGCATCCAATTGTGTTAAACATTGTTCTATCACAATCCGAACAATTTTGAAGGAAATTTGTAGTACATTGCTTCAAACGTTGAAATGTAAGTTGTTGAACTGTGATATTGAATATTTTGTTCAGTATCAACTATCCCATTGGACGCAATACCAACAAGATATTGATTCCTCAGCTGTTTGTTTATACTGTTGACGTCTACTGCATTCTAGTGTCTAGTTACCAAGAATCAGGTATTTCTTATTATTTCTTATTGCATAGCAAATAAATGGAAGTGAAGGAAATATTTAAATCCACTCTGTTCTAGGTAGGGATGCAATTTACGATCAATATTTTATGCAATATTGCTGTGGCGAGCCTTTCAGGTATCCATCTACTTTTATTTATTGTATAGAATGCTATTTTCTTTCAATGTTAAGGATAAATTTCACCCTTGAAACAGAAAGTATCCGCACATTAAAACCGTGTTTAAAAACTGTCAATATTTCATAACAATGATAGCATTCACAGCTCTTGAACGAGGTTAAGATTTGCTAATGGTTTTATTTATTTCTGTACACACACAAAACACATATAAACGAAATAACATACAGAAAAAAGATCACAAATGTACCTTTGTTTTTACTGTTGAAATTCGACCTAAGAGAATAAAAAAAGTAACAAACTTCAGTAAATTTTAACAATTTGTTACATAGCATAACCTCCACTCGTAACCGCGACTTGACGAAGTTTATAAACACGATGATTTAAATATTAGCTGACCGTGTAGGTTAGCTATGGTTCCATGTTTTAAAGAAAAATTTCAACCATGTAGGTTCATTCACGTATTTAAAGAGCAAATATAAAAAAATGCCACTCACACTATGCACCACATCCATCGGCGCCAGCAGAGGCAGCTCCTGTCTCCTCGGCTTCTTCCACATGAAGATCAGAGCAGCAATCAGCAGCACAGTCCCAGCTCCAAAGACAGCCCCCACAGCCGCACTCCATACATTGCCATGGACCTCCCATGATGACACCCCAACTCTGGCTTCAGACATAGCCTCTACCCCCTTTGTAGTTGATTCTGTCTCCATGTTTTTATACACGTAATCCAATGGTGTCTCATACTCTCGCCTCTCAGCCCACTGCTTATCTGTAGATAACGAAATTAGCTACGTTCAATAGTGTTACATCGATCCATTGTGTATGCCGTGCATGAATTATACGTGTTAGAATATTAAAAAAAACTACATTTGTATGTCTCGTGAAACAGTTGGGACAGAAAAATATTGGTTCTCACACCCTAAAAGGACTAGACTTACTTACCTATAGCTATCAAGTTTTTAACATTGTAAAGCTTATACGTAAATGGGTTCTGACACTATATCGTTACACATGATATGTATTATTAAAAGCTAGCAAACAACGCGACGTGTCAATTGCCACGCGTTTTCTCTCCCTCATATTATATTCAGATCCTATTTACTTAGTGTGAGTAACGCAACGTAAATCTTAGTGCGGAAAATAGTTGGTTATGGCACAGCTGCTTAGCATAGTAAGGGTAATTAGGGATTATAATTTGTGGCTAGAAACTTATAGAGATTCTAATGTCAAGTGCGAGTTATTATTGCTGAATGTGTATTTGATATGATACTCATGTTGGAGCAAAAACTTTTCATGAAAATGAAGAGATAAAAAACATTTGTAAAGCAAACATGTAGGTATGTTCGGACACAATTACAAAGTGAATTGATCGCATTACGTTATGGAGATAGCGAACTAATATCGTCGCGTCACTCATAAATCCATTCACGCACAAAACACCATGAAAATTTGTTGTCAAATTTAAAATCAAACACTTTTACATGAACTGAACTTTCATGATAACTTTTGTAACCACAGAAGAAAAAAAAAATTACATTAAAAAATTAAAAACAAAAAATAACCCAATCAAAATTCGAACACGTTTCATATTCCACAAGAAATAAAAAAAATACCTTTTTTCTTTTTAAAAAGAAGTGACTCACCCATAAGGTTGAATTGAACTATTTGTTGTTATCTGTTGCAACTTTATACACGTGCGTTGGGCGGGCGGGCGCGCGCGACTGGTTGGCGGCGGCAGTCTCTTCTTATCATTAAACCGACTTGTTTACCCCGACGCTACGCCGTGATCTGTGTCGCGATGTTGACTTTATTACGTTGAAGTAATCGTACTATGTTCAGCCGTTCAACTGGTAGGTAATATTTTTTCATATTGATGGAAATATTAAAAAAAAAACGAAAACAAAAATCGTACGCTTTTCAAAAATGTTCCAAAAAGGATGCCGTCACTATCGCACTCTCGTTGAAAATTCAAATTCAGTTTGTTTTTTATGCCCCTTTGTTGTTGTTTGTTAGTTAATTTAATCGTTTGTAATCGAAATAATGTATACCTAAAGTGTAAAAGGGATACCGACGCACAATCTGTTCCCACGTATCCAGCCGATGAAAAATTTCAATGTCAGAGTTTTCAGAATTATGTACTGAACAAGTGGTTACCGTTTGTACAAGTTTAGTGTGTTGGTGTCCCTTCCACCCTGTCAGTAGTAGTAAGTATAGTTAGTTTTGAACATAATTATTTAAATGTTAAAATGAATAAATAGCAGTTTTTGTGAATGTCATGGCTGAAACGGTAAACGGCCGAACCCGTAGTGTTTTATGTTCGCCTAGTAGCAATAATTATGTTTGTTATTTTCTTAATTATTACACTTTTTTTTTTAAATATCGATTACGAATAAATGATGACACTAAAAATAGGTGTTACTTTTCTACACACGTTCCTCCTCATAAAATAACTTGACTCATAAAGCCATAAACTAAGTTACTGTACGTTCTGAAAGTAACGTGTCACAACTTATCATGATGTAATAAGCGGTAAAAGAATTTAGGACGCGTTTTCGGTTTGATCCAATTTTGACGTCACAATGTTGTGTTAGCCAATCATTTACCTAATATTATTTTGGTGATCTTTTCACATAAAAACATGGATAAACTCACGCCATTTTCCTATTGTGGATAGGCAGAAATTTTAGAACCGTTGCTACGTACGTACCATCCATAGCAGGTGGCGTTGTCAGATATGCACACCGGTTGCGATCTTTAGCGGAGCTTTGAAAAAGGACGATCACAGACAAATGGCGATCGCAGTTTTTCCAAAAGTACACTTCTCCTTCTTATCTTACATCTCAAAGTCAATATTTATGCTCTGCGCACTCAAGAAACTTAGGTCCGCTAATAACTGTCTTCTACGATGTCCTCATCGCTCTGGTTTTTATCAAATCTTCTTTCTTTGTCCAGGCGGTCTTACTTTGGAATGCGCTCCCTCAGAGTATTAGGACGGTGACTAGTCGGTTCACTTTCAAAATGAAAGCTCGAGAGCATATACACAAGAAATTGGCAGATTTGTCTCAGAAATATTTTGCAGTATTTTTTCTTGTTATCTCTCTTCACTTTATATATTTTGCTTTATGTATTTATTATTATATATTTTTTGTAAATATTTTCTAGTATTTTCTTTTCTGTTATTGCATTGTGTATTGTCTCTGCATCACCCTAAGGTAGACTGGTAGAAAATGCCCAAGGCATTAAGTCCACCTTTGTACAGTTTTTACTTGTGCCTGAAGTTTTAATATAAAAATTATAAATAAAATTATATTTTTTTTTATAAGTATTTTCTATTTAGTTTTAGTCATATTTATAAAGAATTTAAAAATGAACTCCTTTATAGCGGATTATTAAAGTATTAATCAAATACTAATCTTATTTTACTACAAAGATTTATATTTTAGTTTGATTAATTTGGTAGTTGTAGTTTTAACTTGAGGGTATGGATTAATTTTAAAAAGAAAACGTAAGTAAGTAAAATTAATGGATACCCTAAAATTTTAACACCAATCGATTAGACAGAGACCTAAAGACAAAGAGACTCGGACCATAGTACATAACAATTTCATCGCAATCCATATAGGCTCGCTGGCTAGTTTGTTAACCTTTTGACCGCCACGGTCGGCTATAGCCGACAAATGAAAAAGCGCTCAACATGCCACCGTCGGCTATAGCCGACTAGAAAACGACATTTTTCAAGTAGTTTGAGTAGTAGTAGTTTGAGAGCCGGTATGAGTATGACAACATTCAATGATGCGACGGTTCGAATCCAAGTCGAAACAATGAACTCTTTTTTAATTATTCCTTAGATTATTCGTAAGTTTCGTAAATAATTCAATATTGTAGCAGTAGTGTTACATTTTAAAACTTGAGGGGTTAGCACACACTGACGCTGTGTGTACGTGTGATGTAATCGTCCAACGTCAGGTGAAGCATTTAATAATAAGAAGTACTTCACAAGTAGTGCACTTAACGTCAACGCTTGAGGTGGGCCATTAATATTAGCTACACTGTTGAGTTATGTGCTAGATAAACCGAGGTGATTAAAGGTGGAGGTGGAGGTGGTGGTGAGGTGGTGGTTTAGTTTACAGGGGAAGTATTATGGGTACTTCAGGCGGTTTTTCCGAAAGGATTTCAGTTTTATGCAGTTCGTTCTTCGCTCTTAAATAGAGAAGAATAATAATTTGATAGGTAGGTATGTATGTAGCCACCACCACTAATATCTATACCCGCTACAATTTTTGAAAGTGATTTACTCCTTCTGTATTGATTAACGTTTTACGTTTTCACAAACATAGCATTTTGGAAGCCATACTATTATGAAAAAGGTCTTATCTCTAAGTAGAAACCGTTATTTCACGAAATAATCGCTTTTGAGTTTTGCTAAGTGCATACATATTGGTGATCGTGACTGTACATCAGCGGTCAGTGACCTTAACATGACGTCTTAATGCAGGAATGTTTTAGTTCTATTCCAGTGTGGGAAAGAGATGGCGCTTGACATCCTGTATAGCTCTGTCTTTTTCCCACACCGGACCTGTATGTCCCATCCGTCATAGTAGGGCCACAGATGTCCGGTAGCATTTGAGACCTTCTTCAAAAGACATTTCACAGACATACACACACCTTAATATAGCACCCTTTCACTATAAGTCAATCAAAAAGAGCGCGTTATAAGAAAGTAATATGTTTATTAATCTTTAAAGAAACACCTGTGCCATACATCGGTGAGCTATAAACTAAATATCGCTTGCATCTTATGGTTCGGGAAAATATCGAATCGTTTAGTCGTCTTATATTAAGCAGTTTTCTCATGTTGTGCCGATGTGTTTCTTTAATTTTGTTATCTAAACTTAGATTACTCAGTTACACAAAAATATTAAGTTATTTTGTTTATATTTTGAGGTACGGAATCCTAAAAATAATCAAGTTTTAAAGGCACTTTATTAACTATACGGGGTGGAAGGTACACCGACGCGAAAACGGAAACCACATATTCAGTACATCATTCTGAACCACATGGAAATTTTTCGTCGGTCACTAATTAAAAAAAAATCTGCTGTTTCCTACAAAAGTGCAATACCTAAGCGATCGAAATGTATGGAACAGCAGATTTTTTTCAGAATGATGTACTGAGGATGTGGTTTCCGTTTTCGCTTCGGTGTCCCTTCCATCCCGATTCGAATGTTCGCTTTTGAAGCGAATGGTTGTGCAATAATTCAGCCGACTGTTTTCGGAGTAAGACGTACTGTATATGTATGTATATAGCGTGGTGTAACAGAAAGAGTGTATTCATATTATAGGGTGACCTACTTATACCATTTCTGTTACCTACACGTTGCATAAGAGTTAAAATGATTATATGTGTACCTAATTAATATTGTTCCGAGATCCCCGTATACTACTTTCAAAAGTGAATTAATGGGAACTGTGCAAGTGGCGTCCACCATGCTTAACAAAGACACACTAGTGAATACATCTACAGAGAGTGATGACACTGAAAAACTATTACGAACTGTCGAGCAGAATGTAGCGGCATAGTACAAAAAGTACTACAGCGCCATCTACGACGCAAATAAGGAACTAAAACAGATTTCTACATCGCGCAATCATGATTATCCGCGAGTTAAGGGTATATACAAGAACCCAACAGCTACTTTCGGGCAGTAGAGCCGTGTGTCCGGTGACACAACACCCGTCTGATCACAGGATCTTCCCTCTCCTTTGGGGGATGATTATCATGGTGCATCATTAAGAAGTTTCATAATTAAAAAAACTATGTGTTCCTTAACGTAACAAACATTTCATATTTCTATTGTATTATAATAGCAAAAATACACTGGCCTGCAAAACTAAGTCCTACACTTTTAAAATTTCATTTTTTTGTAAACTATAGAAGTTAGAGATTTAAAATAAAAAACGTTTTAAAGCAATTTTTATCAGCTTTCTTTGAAACTATAGTAAATTATACATTAGTAACATTTTTAAGTCTAAAAAAAGATAAAACAATAAAAATAGCCATTTTTAGCTTACTGTCATAAACTCAATTAACATTTACAAGTATGTTTTACATGTTATTTATTTTTTAATAACTGGTCTTTAGCATCTTAGTATAAAAAAATATCAAGTGCTACGCTGCAAGAAAAATTCTGATAAGCAGTAAACAGTCATAACAATATTAGATGGAATGGGCTTCACCTTGGCCTCCATTGCACTTTATTATATTTCATGATAGGTCCTATCAAGTTTAACTAAATAGGTGCTCACTCAACGGAGAAGATGGAAAACGGAATGAATATTATGAGAGTAAGTAAGCGATGGTAATCTTGGAGAAATAAAATAAATAATAATATCTTGGTGGGGAAGGGTGGTCGTATGAGACGAGTATTGGCTTATCGATTTTGGGAACGATTGGATCGTAATTACTGAAGAGCCGTTCTGCGTATTTGATATTGGGAATGTCGGGTTTAATGTAAGTACTTAACGATTACTGGTATCCATTTTTTCTAATATTTCATGAACCAACTGAGTATTTGTGACGTTCCGTAGTTTTTGACACCCCTCTACGGAAAAAAAGGTGCGAGTTCATGTACGTACGTAAAATTCAATATTATTTTCCTTATGTTTTACAATGTAACGTACACCAGCCTGTTGGTACACACCTATAAGTACTGCTTTTGTTTTAGGTAGGTATCTGAAAAATTACCCACCTACACAGTACACGGATATTCCTCTAGGAGTGGTACAAATGCACTGAAGTACGGCCACCGGTAATTACGGTGTTAATTTCCACACAATTAGAGGGCGAGTTTTATTGTACTACCGTGCAAAATTAATCTCAGGCAGAGTGAAATTATACAAGAGGAAACTTGGAATAAATGGTGCGACCATTTATTCAGGTTTACCGAGATGTTGGAGCGTGGGGAGTAGGCTGTAGGAGTGATGATCGAATTCAATATTCATGCATTAAAATAAAAAATAAAATAAATAAATATCGCTGGACATTACCCACAGCGCCGTCTAATGCCACACTAAGCTATACTACATAGATACTTTTTTGTTTGTAAATACATACTTATTATACATATAAACATCCATGACTCGGAAACCAATGTCCATGCTTATCACACAAACACTTGCTCCTACCGGGATTTGAACCCGGAACCCTATGAATATATACCCCTACCCACCTACCCTATATGCATTTTTTGTATAAGAAGAATAATTTTGCACTGCAGAAGCGATGCAAAAAGAAAATTATTAGCACTGCACTGTATTAAGCTTAAAGACTGCCTCATCGACAATTACTGTCTCGTTGGTCTAGCATGAGGTCCTGGGTTCGATTCCCGGGTCGAGCAAATTGTTATTTGGAATCTGACTAGTTCAGGAAAGTTGCATTTGGTCACGAAAAACAATTATAATAAAAATGTCCGATTCTACTTTTAGCCCTCTACCGCCGTTCTAAAAACTTTTCGATGAGTTGAGAAAAAAAATCTTTCTATTTTTTATTACCTATAATAACTAGACTAAAAACAAACAAATAACATCAAACAACACAAACAACAATTCTACAATTTTTGTAAAACCGTTCTGTTTCAATTTTGGTGTACAATAAAGTATATTCTATTCTATTTTAGCCTTTAATAAAAAAAAGGTAAAATTGTAGCCTATATTTTAAGTTAGGCATCCAGCAGTAGAGCGGTGAAAACTGCATTCAAATCCATGCAGTCGTTTTTGCGTGATGCGCGTACAAACATACAGACAGAAAGACAGACAGACAGAAAAAAAATCTAAAAACTGTTCGGTTGGCTTCTGTTGCTCTAATAAAGACCACTTGCCACTTTCTTAAATTTAGATGATCCACATAAATACACAGGGTACAGTTTCAGAAGGTCCTCGGCTACATTGCTCGCCGATTCAGGTGCGAACTTATTGACACTAAAACGGAGGAGGGCGGTCAAACAGCGTAGCCGAGGGCTACATAAATGACTCGATGATGAATAAAGAAGAAATTAGCTCTCGCATTACAAGGAATATAAATTTGGAGCCAAGTGTTGACTCTCGACCATCTACGAGCACACACGCGTACATTCCACCATAACGCCGCCGCCGCAGCCACCTCCGTCGCCGCCACCGACTGCAGAACTCTATGGTCTCGTTTCTCCTACTTTCACTCGAGAGAGTGAGAGAGAGACTGGTGAAATTGTTACTAATAATAATAACTTGACAACTGGCAACGTAATAATCAATTTTACAAATTGTTAAGTTTTTTCTAACTGCTTTAACAAGTGATTTAAGATTTATTCGTTTAAGAAAGCCCGAGTTTTATTTATTTCCTCGCAAATATGTTATAAAACGTCGTATGACATACGTGCGCTTTGATAATTACAGCCTCTGCTTTCTTGTAGCCGGCTGTAATTTTCAACTTACCGCACTTATATCATAATGTACTATAATATGATTATTTGATCTTGTTAAGGTGGAAGCGCCAGGGTAGCCCGCGAAATCAAATTTTCTTACGTTTTTTTTTATAATTTGCCGGTCATTGTCAGGCTGTACATTGAACAATATAGCGAAGTAGATACCTACTTCGCTATATATCTAGCTTATGTCGAAAATGATTAGTAAGTACCTACCTTAAAGATATGAAGAATCTCTGTACATAAGTACCTGTATTCCGATATTGTAGATTTGTAAAATAAAAAAAAAAAACAAAAACTAGTTATCCTGGTTTCATTAATATAACATGGTCACCCTTAATAGCGAAGTCTTAAGGAATATCGAAAAGTTATTTTTTTTCAGATATCAAATACATACAATGTTGAGCTGTGCATATATATTTAGTAGACATTTATACTAAATGTTAGTGTCTTTGTTTTTTTTATTCCGTTTTGATCTCAGATAACTCAAGTATCATCTCAATACAGTAACGTCAGGATTGAGGAGCCAAAGAAAATGCGTTTATTTACTAAATTCACTCAGTTTTACTACTTTGTCCATATACTACAAATTCAATCACACTTACTACTAAATGTTTATGGAGTGGAATTTAAATTGACCAATTACTATTGTGGAAATTCACGCTCTCATGTATAGATTGAGGAGCCAAACTAAAAGTATTGTATATTCTTGAATATCAACAGTACTGGAATCAGATTTTTAGTAGGCATTGTACACAATTACTACTAAATAATAGATTTTTTTCAAGAATATTCATTATATACTTTCCGTGTTCCACCTTTATGTTCATATAACTATTGAACTATTATACTACAAATTCGAGGATTCATCCTACAAAATTTTTAAGCTTACTACTAAATAAGTATATTAATTTCATTAAGATACGAAAAGTGGCTCCTCAATCCTTACGGACATCTATAAATTGCGCCCAAATGCGGTTCTATAAACGTTTGTAGGATTTCTATAGGACTTAAAAATACGTGCTCCTAGGATACTTACAGGGCCATATCTTGTTACTTGGGGAGCTCTGACAGTACCTACCTACCATAGGGTATGCAGAAGTTTATTATTGAAATAGAACATCTAATTCACAACACATCCGTCCAAACTATTTCTACACACCCCCTACAAAATAGAGGCGTGAAGGATAAACACGTCATTATGTAAGCGTGCCCAGTCCCGCTGAATAGCCTGAGTGCCTATTCATGACATGAAAGCGCTGGTAACGTGATTTCTCTTATTTAATCCCGAAATGGAGGGCCAATGAGTTAACATTACTTTTTGTGGTGCGATTTGCGGGTAGGTATGGTAAAGTGAGAAAGGCGTTTGTAAAGAAAATGATGGCGTGGGGAAGGAGAAGGTACGCAGAATTAATGACCATTATCGATGAAACTATCACGGTCTACCTAGGGCTAGCTATGGTCCTTCAAAACTCTTTAGTCTTTGGGTAAGTACATATACCTAATAGATAGTATCGGTACTTACCTTTTATTAGCTAGGTCATTATGTTCCTAAAATGTCGGTAATGTACCTACATATCTAATGCGGTAGATTATCTTCTTGGCATATTTCAGGCGAATACAAAACCATCGCTTTGCGCACAAAATTGCATTTGAATAATTACTGTGTTGTCTATCAACGGAGCGAGTAAATAAACGTTCAACCTGCAACTAAGAACACTAAAAACTGTTTCCCTGTACCAGCTGTGCCAACAAAAACAAATTAACGTCCCATAAAGTCTCAAAAATATCAACAAGGCTAAGCTTGACTGATAGTACCAGTATCTTTATTTATAACAACGGCTTCGCGTACGGAATTCTAATGCTGTCCGTGCAAATTGGCCCGAGTCGGGACCCACGAGTTGTTATTTCATTGCTGTTTTTGTACCTTTAAGGATGGAATTTCTGTGAGCAAATGGAGCGATGGATGGGGCTGTTCCTTTAAGCTGAAGAAATATGAGGTATAAATAGATGTTTCTAATTGGAGAATGAAAGTATTTGCATATCTTTGAAATAATAATCATAAATAAGTAGTTTATTCAGAAAAAAATATACATTTTACACAAGGATCAACACAGTTTTGCAGTAAAAAGTGGTAATGTTACCAGGAGACTGAAGATCTTCTGTCTCCTGGTAACTTAAATTTTGTAATCGCTTCTGTATTTCACTTTTGCATTCGTTTTTTAAGATTATGTATATATGCCATTTTATTAATACGGTTGTAGAGACGAGAGCTTATAATACAGGGTAGAAGGGACACCGACCACATATTTTTTTAAATAACCGACGGAAAATTTCTATGTGGCCCCGTTTCAGAATAATGTACTGAGTATGTGGTTTCCGTTTTCGCGTCGGTGTCCCTTCCACCCCTTAAAAAAACTTCTACTGGCTAGAGCAGTTCTATGCGGCTGTCTATCACATACTATATCCTTCTGGCGCTTGTTGTTGGGCCTGTATAGGATTGTAACATGCTTACGCATGACTGTCTGCAGCACAAAGAGCTGTCTAACTACTGAGAGTGAGTACGGAAGCACTCTTGGTACAAGATAATTATCGGATATCTAATAGGTTTCTTTAGAAGCACTTTTATGACTGCTTTTTGTGCTCTCTGAACTCATAGCATGCTGGTAGCAAACGTACCGCTCCAAGCCGATATGTAGTACATAAGTATTGATTGCGCTAAGGAAAAATACATAAGTTTTAGCGTGTCCAGGTGAGCCGAAGATCTAAGTTTTCTTAAAAACGTAGAGGAGTTTTCTTGTGCGAGAAACCAAATTACTTATATGTTTGTCCCAGCTTAGACGACAGTCGATTTGCACTCCCAAATACCTTATGTCAGATGTACATAGGAGAGGTAGGCAGTCGCAATTGGGCCTGGAGCGTCGGCAGGTGTGAGCTTTTATGATGAGATTATTTGGTGGTTGGTACGCGGAAGAAGGGTAAAATTTGATTTTACTTGTATTCAGTGTTAGAAGGTTGGCATTGAGCCAGAAAGTTACAATGGAGAGAGCTCTTTCTGTTTCATAACAGACCAGCTGCCAGTCTCTGGCATGGACAATCAACGGCGTGTCATCTGCATAGGTACCTAATTATTTTGTAGAAATTAATTGACACAGGACTTTAGGGAAGGTCCCAGTAGTTATTGAGGTTAAAAATGTGTTTTATAGCTGGAATTAAAATATCTTTGGCCGATCTGAGTAAGGAAGCTGGTATGCCATTCTAGCTGACTGCACAGTTGTTTTTTTACTGAAGATAACGGTTTCTAATTCCCGATCAGTGACCTCAAAGATACCCATCGAGAAACACGGGCTGTTCCCGGCATTTGAGGTAATTGGGTCATTTGAGATGTGGCTATTATTTGGGATTTTGTCAGCTAATGTTTTCCCAATGCTAGCAAAGTATTCGTTGACTTTGTTTATTGAGTCTTTGGGGTTATCACACAAACCCAGTAAGTCGTTTGGTAAAATCTTTTGTTGGGTCGTGTTAGTTATACTTTTGATGGCATTCCAGGTGGCCTTCGAGTTACCCTTGGCCTCCCGAAGTAAATTTTGATCATGTACCTATAGCTTTAAGTTCTTTCAGCAAATTGTTAAGAATGATAAATTCAATTGTTAAAAAATTGACGATGACGGTGTTAATATTCATGGAATTTGTTTCGTTTTTATTCCGATAAAGGACCAAACACACGTCCTCATTCTGTTCCGGATCTACCAATCTACAGCTGCATAGAACTTGAACATGTACCTAGGTAGTCCAATCTTTGGTTTCACCACAATATCTGCCGTTCAATTGTGACTGCGGTATCTCATGCGGTCCCCGCTGAAGGATTGCAATTTGGTTTGAAATGGTTTTCCATTTTACGATCCCCTCTTATATTTCGTGCGAACGATACGGTACGGTACGTACATCTCTATCCAATTTGTTTCAATCCGTGCCCCGTTGGTCTCGTGGGTGCAAGCTCGACTGTCGAGCCGACTCGAGGTCCTGAGTTAAGTTTCCATGTCGGGCAGTGTTTTTGGGTTTTGCATTCCGAATTTCTTAGTATCCTGGACTTTGGCGACATAATACCGTCCTCGAGCAGCACGTTGGTCCTGATCTATCTCCCTCCAGATTTGATGGATGGCGACTCATCGGACTATAAGAGTAAACGAATCCGCTGAGATCGGCCCAGATAGCCAAAAACGCAAGGTTCATGAAAACTATTATTAGATCATGCCTATTTTCATTCCGTGTGTATGGTTCAATAAAGGGATATTGGTTTCCCGGCCACAACCCCGCGCATAATTTGTTCCGGGAAGCGGATGTTTGTGAAGTTCAGCAAACCAACACAGGTATGAATTAATTGAGTGACTTCGAAGCGGGTCAAAGTTGTATGATGAACTTTGCGATGATATTTTGAAAGCTATGGAAACCATCCACGGCGTGAGGGACATCAAATTTTGTGTCAGGACACACCAAAAAAAAATCAACTTGTTTTAAATAATTTACCAAATGAATGAATTCTTGTGTTTGTGTTACAATGTCACTTACAACGTGTACTTTCCCTGAAAATCATGAACAACAAGGCGTTGTCAATGTTGGTACTCTTCAAAGCTGCACAAGACGTGATTGATGAATAAATTGTCGTACTAGTTAAGAATCTCGCCAAAATCAGTCATATCTAAGCAGATTAAATATTAATGGGCTAAACACCCCTTTAGGTATTGGACAACATGCGTGCATGCACACAATCTTATCTATGGGATTCTATGAAATTATCTTTGGGGGTTCTAAATTGAATTTGTTATAAAAGCACTTAAAACACTTTCGTTTTAGACACACCGTGTACCTAATTATGTGCGTAGGTGTTGACTATCTCACTGATGGAAAGTTAAGACTTCATTAAGTCAGTAATTTACATTACGTAGCTAAGTAGATACTTAAATTAACCTACGTAGCTAAAGTTCACTGTTAGCCGCAACCTTTTAACTTCTAATTGTATTAGAGAGCTTTAGAGTCGCCCTTGTAGACCGACCACCTTGCATTATTTTCTACGTGATGGTAACGTTAAAGCACAAGGGATAAGTAGGGTATCTAAACCAGTGCTCTGGAAGTACCTAGGTACTCAACGAACCAGATTAATTGACGCCTATGTAAGTGACAGTTAAATGACATTAACAGGTAAAAGTATCCTTGTGACGAGTGTAAGAGCTCTGTCATTAAGGTAGGTTGGGAGATATCAGGGCACTAGGTACTTACATTTACATAGTTGTACCTAGCTATAAATTTGATCAATTAAAAAGTTGTAACGTTAGGTTCTAACAGTCAATTTTTGATCATTTCTATTCGTTTCTAATCGTGTAACTAGGTATCTCTACCCACTTGAACATAAAAGTATGATAAGTACCTACTTAATTATGTCGTTCTCATCATTCGCGAGAACCCTTTTCTTTCGACAGTGTCGCATTTATCACACCGAACCACACGTAGGCTGGTACATATCTCACAACAATGGATAAGTACTTAATTAAAGTACGATCTATGTGCTAACAGTGACACGGGGTCGCGGCCGACTACGAAGGAAATGGCGGGACGAACTGGATGTCTTCCTTGAGAATTGGATGGAAGTAGCACAGAATCGTGACCGTTGGAAGAAATGGAGGGAGGCCTTTGCCCAGCAGCGAGACAAAACGGGCTAGCTATAATAATAAAACTATGTGGTAAAAACCACTCTAATATTTAATACCGTTTACACCATTCCAAATTGTTTGGGCTAATAGTTCAGAACAAACTGTACATGAATTTAATGATGGGATAAAAATATCCTGTATTTTAATTTTAAAACCACCCGTTATTTAGCGCCATCTGTGCTCCTACTCTAAAACTACATTACTAAAGACTTGGCTAGAAGACAAAAACGAGAGGCAATTTTACAGTTTATACACAGATGTCGTTGTTTTCAATTATTTGAAAAATTGTTTACCATCAAAATTTGATCTAAACTAAAAACCTCAAACAAACACTCAATGATTTCTTGGAATAAAATTTTGTTTTTTAAAACAAAGATTTATTTGTCCATAAATTAATTCTACAGCACTTACAACAAAGCTAACATGATTTTTAATTTAACAACTTTTTTACAGCTTATTACTAAATATACAAACTTTACATACATTAGTACCCTCTAATCAATCACATCCTTGACTTAAAGTCTTCATTTTTATTAAAAGGGAATGTCTGTCTGTACCTTGCTACTCCCATGCAGATGAAACCTGAAAGAAAAATATTTTTGTGATGAATCACGGACTTACAATATGTAATTAAAGGTTCTATTTATCTGCATTGGTAAACCTACCCATATTAATATTAAATATGACTAATCTATGGTAATATTCTAAAGAGGTAAAACTCGTTTGTAAGTTTGTATATAAATTCGTTCACTAACGGGAAGCTACATTACCCCGAGTGTCATAGGCTACATTTAAAACGTTCCAGTGGGTTAACATCCATACATAAAGGGAGCGAAGCCGCAAGCAAAAGCGAGTGTATTAATATTTTAATAATAGGAAGAAGTTCAGTAATTAACATTGGAATTGTTTCCAGAGAGCTGTGGATAATTTTAAATAAGAAATTCAATTTTACTATGAACAGCACTCATATTCTCCCTAAAACCAGGAAGAGAAATTTATTACTGTTTTTCTTTTTTACGTCAGCTGCCTAGCCTTTTCCCAATTATGTTGGGGTCGGCGTCCAGTCTAACCAGATGCAGCTGTATACAGCTGCATGCTACTAGGCAGTTGCTCCATACTGTGTAGTAACTAGGTTATGAAGCGATATAAACAGTCACTTTATTATAATATTTTTTTACAGTTACATTTCAATAAATAAAACATTGCATTCATTTATCCAACATATTGAGGTTATTTTAATTTGAAATTGTTTACATTAAATGAGAAGGAAATCCATACAAATTAATAAAGAAGCATTAATTACCAAAGGATAGTACAGACAGTACATATTTCCCGGGTAAACTTTTATTTTTGCAGGCAGTGTTCGCGAGGTAACCTCCAATGCCCACCATACCGACAGCCCCAACGATTCTGCACGCCAGGCAGTCGCGGGGACGAGCATTTTCTTTTGATGCCATTGTCAACAACTAATAACATGGATATTTATTAGTAAATACAATAATAAATCGCAAGAATTGTGCAATATTTTTGTGTATCCTATGACTGACACTTATAGTTTTGACAAATGACAGCTGTTGTCTGCAGGTGGTGGCCTGTCAAACCGATATTGTCGTTCCTTTTGACGCAGTTTAAAATTTTGAGTATTTCGTAGGTTGCAGGTATAGTTCTGTTGTGCAAAAGCAATGTCCACACTATGCCCTTTCATCTTAATTTTTTGTCGTCATATTTCTTTTCAACTTCCGTTTGGCGCATTCAATAATCAACGAACGCGACCGCGCCGATGTTCATAAGCGAACCACAGTGAATGATATTATAGGTAGCTCATTTGATCCAGGGCCACTCTTTTTCATTTTCATGATAACTTTCTGATGTTCTTTTGAAAAATATGATCGAAGACTTTTTATCTTTTTTTTTTAAATTCCATCGATGTCCATAAATTATATTTAGTAGCCAAAACCAAAAAACCATCAAAACCTTGCAAAACTATCGTTTCTTTTTACTTTATTTGTGGAAAGTTTACTATTTGGATCCCTAAGTTGTAGAAAACTTCTGTAATCTTCAATAAAATTCAATATCATTTTTTTTTCTTCGCCCGCTATCTTGTTGTTGAACACTTTGTGGCACAGAAATCCACCCGATGAGGAAAGACGAGTATCACAGCGCGTGCATCAAGGCCTCATGTGCGGTGTTGTTGACTGCGCTGTGATGCATGCCCTTGATGAACAAAAAATGGCACAGTGTGGACATAGCTAAAGAAGAAGAAGAAATAGGCCATTGGAAGCACGAAGAATAAAATTTGAAAACCATGGAGGCCTTCGGTGTTAAAAACTCGCAATGATCTGAAGTCGTTGCTGTTAGGTGGGATTGTCGTTCGCGTTTTTCGTCGTTGGTTCGAAGTGGCGCTAGTATCGAAGGAGATTAGCCTTTCCAAAGTTTGAAAGATTAAAAGCCAGTGAAATATAAAATTAATCAATAGTAAATAATTGAACAGTTTTATCGTTAGTCGCATTGTATTCTTATGGCACTTTTTGATCGAACGCAGAATAATTCGGAGATCAACTTCGGGCAAATTCGAGATACGTTTAGAAAATGCTAGCTCAATATGTCCCCGGAGGCTGCGACTGCAATCAATAACTGAGTTTTCTGAATTAGTATTTCAAGATGATAAATACTTATAAGCAAGTACGTCTACTTTCCGAATGATGTACTGAGTGTGTGGTTTCCGTTTTGGCGTCAGTGTCCCTTCCACCCTTTATATCGCAATTCGGGTTAGGTTAGGAATGATGTTTCGAGTCAGGTTAGGAATAGGGTTAGGTTAGGAATAAATTTTCCAATTTTTTTCCAATTCTTAATCTAACCCGCTACCGGGTTAGGTTTTCGGGTCAGGTTCATAATCCGAATTAAAGGCAATATTTGGAACTTAAGGGTAAGCTAAAAATAAATTTAAACAATCACACTTTTATGAAAATATTAAATAGATACCTTGGTGGGTGTCTAAATTAAAATATTAAATCGACAATGTTAATTAGATATTTTTGAGCTACTACTGGAAAATCCTTACAATCGAAGAGAAATCTCTATTCACTTAAAATTAATATTTATGTTTTGTAAAAAAAATTTTTCCTCATCTAATCAATGTTGGATGTCCAGCTTTATCTTGCGTACCGCCTCTATCGCTTTTTCAAAATTGTCTTGCGTATAACTATTGTGTTTTGCGGTGCAAAACTATTACCATTTCTGAAATTAGTGTACTTTCATAGTTATATTTTCATAGCTCTGAAAATAGAAGCTTCCCCTTAAATTTAGACATATCTAAACATTTGGGGCTATTTGAGACAGTGATTTTAAACTTAGTAAAACTATACCCAACAGACAAAACAGGGGTTATTTGGAACAAGATTCCAAATAGCCCCAAACTTGTTCCAAAAACCCCATTTTGCCAAACACAAAAAATATGGCGTCTAAAACAAGCTACAATGCAGTGGTAAAACACCAATAAAATCCGAAGAAAACATATGACTACATGCATGAAGTCATTTTCTACTTTCCTTTAAAATGTTGATGTATCAACTGGAAGTAAAACACTCGCAAATTAAGTCGACATGACAAGCTTTTTTCAAAAAAAATATTTAACCATTTGCCTATAATTTCTTAACCTCTTTTCGCCGGTAACACTGACATTAGTTGTAGTATTGGCATATTGTAAAAAACAAATTCTAATGTTACTAGAAGAAAAAATATATTCAATCAAATATTATACATTATTCATTCCAAAATTAGCCCCATTTTACGGTACCTAATAGACACCGTTCTATGTAGGTAGCGATCATTTTCTCGACCACGTATAAAGCACACACTGGCATAATAACATAACTTACCACCCTTTGTTCGAATGACAGCGAAATATCACGACTCGTGTCTTGTAGCAAGTGGGTCAAGGGGTAGACAAGACAATGAGTTGCCGTTAGCGCTGCATCCACTTAATAACGTTTTATAATGTGTCGCTATTTATTTAGCTCGTTCTTTATTTTGCATGATTTTTGACCGGGAAGTCACAAATTTTCGGCAATTCCACAGGTTATCCAGATATCTATGCTTTTCTTCCAGTAAATTCGTCGGGTGTTTGTGTATGTGAGTTTAAATGTTTGTAAACTCGTCCACGATTCAGGAGAAATTTCTAGTGGGGCAACTTTTTTTTTAAATTATTTTCCTTTGTTATAAGAAGAAAAGACAGCAGTTGATAAAGTAAGTCCCTACTATTTTAATTGAAAAGTTATAGTGGACCCAGTTGCAAATTAAAATTCCAACAGCACATATTTATTAATTTATTATGACAATCCTTTAGGTGTCGTCTTGTATTACTGAAAATCGGCATTGACAACTGTTATTGTTATCCATGTTCATTTTAACTATATACATGTATATAGTTAAAATGAACCTGCATATTTTTATGTTCATGTATATTGTGTATTATGATTTAGGGATTGCCTTCACATTTAACACCCGACAAAAGTTCTGTTAATGTAGTGATGAGTCGTTGAACAAATGCCAACATTAGGGAATTACCCAATAAATTATTTCCGACACGAACTACAAAGGTACCAATTGACACTTTTAGCAGTTCCTACTAATTTCCTTTTCCTTTATGAGTCGGTGCGTCGCGTCATATGGTCAGTGAATGGACCGTTTCTACAAAATTAAGGAACATCGCAAAATGTTGATAATTATGGTTTTCCTGTGTTATCCCGGTCCGTAATAGAGGGTTCAATTGGAAAAGGTAGGTACAGGAGAAACTGACTATCGTTGTTTAGTCTAGCGGTTTGTTTAAAAGGCCCCACACCTGTTGGAAAGGAAATAGGCTGCTATCCGCCATGCATACACAGTGTGGGTTAGTGATTGTTGCAAGTCTTCGATTAAAAAAAATAGTTAATACTAAGTAAAGGGGTGGATTTATACATACGGCTTACGACTGGTAAGTCGAGGATGTTGCCATTGGGCCTAAGGTTTACCTAACAATGGCTTTATGAAAATGGTCCATAGAAAAGATGGATATACCACCAGTACCTACTTACCTACCTCCGAAACATCATTCGCTCACTCCAATTAATCACTTCATGTTCACACAATTTGATTAATAATAATTATAGGTAAAAATAAGATTGTTGCCATTTATCGAATTGAACAAGCCCAGCCGAAACGAAATCTTCAAAAAAAATATATCCAAAGATCAGCCACTACCAAACAGCAGTACCTACGCTATAGAAAAGTAAAATTTTCACCGTCGCTAGGAAGTTTCACGCTAGTAGGTATGTAAATATTCCTACGTATAATTATAAACAAAGCCACTTAAACCACTAGGCTATCAATTACATTCGTAATTCAATCTAATAATGTATAACTTCCCATATTATCGTAGTGAAAGGCATTTGGTTTGCGTGTGGCCGTCGTGGCATAGACCTAAGAGTAGCTACCTACCTTATAAACCTCACTATTAATAGTAAATGTTGTTAATTATACAAGGTCAATTCAAAATAGCTAAATTCTACATAATTATGTGTAATGTGAATGATGAATATATTGATGATCTACACTCAAATAAAAAAAAACAAACTTTTTTTTTGGTCAATGACCGCAGGTACCTTGTTACTTGAGCTATAAGTTTAGAAAATCAATTTATTTTGTTATAGAACCCCCCACATAGAAATATTTCGTCGGATAAGAAAAAAACAACTGTTTTCTACAAAACTGCAATTCCTACAGTCCTACACGGTCAAAAGGTGTGGAACAGCTAATTTTTTTATTAAATTACCTATGAAAATTTTCTATGTGGGGGTTTTTGTATTAAATTGGCCTACTCTTGACCTCAATTTTGTCCTAAGAATGGATGACAATGGATGGGTTTAAAATGATGTACCTACTGAAATACGTGGTAAGTAACCGTTTTAGCGGCTCCGATGTCCCTTCCATCTTTTTTTTTGACGTGAGATCTGCCCAACTCTTTGAAGCGCAAACTCATCGATATGTGTATCCTGCCCATCCTAACCTACGGTGCTCAGACCTGGTCACTCAACGAATCGCAAAAGTTCCGCCTTGGAATCTGCCAAACAAAGTATAAAGAGAACTGATAAATACGGAAGACTACGCTGCCCTCAAAAACAGGGATTACAGAAGTAGGCAAAAACGCTGCCAGGCTCAAATGGGAAGTTCTCAACACGAAGGGTGCCTGAGGATGGACGGCGCCGCCGAGGCCAACCTAGTAAGAGGTGGCGAGATGATCTAGACGCGCATCACGAAGGTTGGTTCGAAGTGGCGCAGGAGAAGAGTAAGTGTAAGGATATTGGGAGGCCTTTGCCCAGCAGTGGGACATGCAAGGGTACCACAAAATGTAGTATAACGTAATCTATAACTACGAACTAAGCACTGATAACTAAGCAGTGAAAGCCTTGTGGTGGGACCGTCGAACTGCCAAGTTATTGGACTGAAGTTCGAACCCAAGAACCCTCTGATTTTTCGGATTCATGTGCATATTGTATAATTATCAATTGCTTCGGTGACGGAAAACATCGTGAGGTATCCAGCATACCTGAGATATATTTCTCGGCGGCATGTAAAGCCAAGTTAGAGGCTCATGGGCGGCACAAAAACTCTGACACCAGGTTTGGCACTAACTACACGATAAAGAAGATCTATAACTGCGACGTATGCAGAGATTCGCTGGTAAATTTAATTTAACAATGTATGTGACTTGTGTGTTCGAAACCACCCAAACGATTTCAATGAAATTTTGTGAACGTGAATCGTAGGTTTTAGTATGAAAAATAGAATAGTTTTGGACCCGATAGGTGGCGCTGGGTTCGCTAGTAAGTATACTAGGTGTAACATAATAAACACAAGACCTTCCGTGTGGTGTCTCGGACCAACATATTTTTTTTTTGAACGGCATAATTTGTTGTAATTCGCACAAAAAAAAAAGACTTTATAGGAATTGACACGATCAGCTAGAAAATTTAAATTGAAAACTCAACCCCACAAATTCTGACTGTACGCTGATACTCGGGAGATAGGTAAACGCCAAAAATCATTTTCCCGACATAGGAATCAAACCCACGCAGCCCACGTAGCCCGTGTGGTCACACGGGCATAGCGTTGCGACCAATGAGGCAATCTTGCCTACCAAAAAATTAGGTCTCACGAACCAACGCAAGTATCTGAAACGTAATAAATGGACTTCTGTATAAGATTAAGCGCAAAAGATACAAATGGAGGCAAAACAAATTGGTTCTACCCGATGTGGGGTCAGGGAATTAAATTAACTTTACATCTACCCTATTCATCTTTTGCCACAGAGCATATACCTATAAATGTACATCTGCCAACTTATTTGGGTACTCTGTATGATTAAATAATAAAAACGGATGGGCTGTGAAACTCTTGTTAGGATAATCGTATGGGTCATATTTTAGGTGAAACGGTGTATTTCATTCGAATCAATTTCATGAGCACCTTATATGTATGTATATTATTGTTTCAGTTTGAAAAACAAGAATTCCAACGAACGAATTTCTTCTTTTTATGTTTTTCCTTTTAACTTTGTTTTCCCTTTTGAGGAGCTCGTGGCTAAATAATAACAGCCGCTCTGGTCGATCTTTAGGTTAAGCCGCGCTTGCCTAGGTTGGTCCGTAGATGGGTGACCACCCATCTCATACCGAGTTTCTTCCGTGCCTCGGAAAGTACGTTAAGTTCCCGGCTGTCATTTGTAGATCTTTTAAAGTTTTTACAGGTAGTCAGTGGCCTGAAATGCTGACAACCAGTCTTACCAAGGGGTATCGTATTACCCAGAATTGACTGGATGGTGGAGGTCAGATAGGCAGTCGCTCCATGTAAAATACTGGTACTCAGCTGCATCCGGTTAGACTGGAAGCCGACCCGAACGTAGTTGGGAAAACGCTAGGCAGATGATGATGTTTTTCCTTTTGACATTTCAAATCATTATTGTCCTGTGCGAGTCCCAATGAATACGTTTGCTTTCTTTCTAAATGCAATTTTCTTGAAAATGGTCTTTATCTATACTAATATTATAAATGCGAAAGTTTGGATGGATGCATGGATGTTTGTTATTCAATCACACCAGAACGGCTGAACGGATCTTGATGAAATTTGGCACAGAGATAGATTAGAGTTTGGAATACCACATAGGCTACTTTTCATTCCGGTAGGATGATCCCGTGGGCCAATTACCGAACTCCTAACAATCAAATCTCGTGAATCAAACAATAAGTTACATTTACCCTACTTTCTCTTAAATGTTTTTGTTTAATTAATAGCAAAGTCAAATGGAGCTGTAGACTCATTTTTATGTAAAAATTCTAACAAAAGTCTTTCATTTTCGGTTGAAAATACCTTTCTGAGAAAAAGCTCTCAAAAAATTTCCCCTTATTATGATTTATCGCCATTAGCGTAAAAATTCCGATTTTTTTTCCTTTTAAAAATAATATTGTTACCAAAAATTTTCCTTCTTCGCTTCGTTATCGCCTGGTAAATGATTGGAAAGCTTCAAAAATAAACATTGTTTATAAAATGTTTAGCCACACATAACGGAAACCAGATCAGAGAGGAGATGAATAAGGAAATTGTGCAGACGCCGAACAAATCAACAGGTTCCCGGAAAGTGACTAGTTTTTATTTTTTAATTTTTCGTCTAAAAGTAAATCATTTCACTTGGAAAAGTTTATTACCTATTTAAATGGTCTTTCTTTTTATCGTGTGGTTAGTGCCTAACCTGGTGTCAGAGTTTTTATGCCGCCCATGGGCCTCTACCTGCCTTTACATGTCGTCGAGAAATATCTCTCAGGCATGCTGGTTTCCTCACGATGTTTTCCTTCACCGAAGCAAGTGATAATTATACAATTCGCACATGATTCCGAAAAATCCGAGTTGCGTATTTTGGATTCGAACTCGAGAACTATGACTTGGCAGTTCAACGGTTACACCACTACACACTGGGCTATCACTGTTTAAATAAAATATATATTTTTTTGTGATTGTCTTAAATAAATTTTAATATATTTAGATAAATATTTAAATGATACACTTTGGGTATAGGTACTTAACATGAATCGATCCTTTAAAGAAAACTTAACTATGACAATACTTTAAGAGCGTGTAGTATTCATATAGTCATGAAAATGATCAACTTTACTATGGGATCGACCATAAAATCGCGAAAAAAATATCAGCTGTCTATACATTATTATTGGTCCCAAAAAAAATGATGGAAGAAATGTGCAACCGCAGATTTTTTATCGTATTTCATAGTATCCATCGTAAAAGATGGTCATATTTATGAATAATATTCTCTTAAAATATTTCCTCGTTTAGCCAATCACCGAGTATAAAATAATTTAATAGGTCGGGGTTCCAGCAAGACATCAACACCTTAGACTGTTCGAAACTTATTAACGATTAGTACCTCCATACATATGTACATACGTACACTTCAACCAACTTATCAGTTCAGGCGGATAAATACAGAACTAAAATAAATGTATCAAGTTTGACATATCGATGCAAATTTTGATGACAAGCAACGCCACCGTGAACTGCACACTTAAAGTGGTCATACAAGAATGTACAGCAGCCATTTCAAAAACAAATTATTCTATTTATTCTAGATGAATTTGTCTCTAGAAGGCCGGTAACATCTATTTCTCGAGAAGAAAAACAATTCTGTTTCTTTTGTTGCGTTTGGCTTGATTCATAGTTTTTATTTCAGCATGGATAACGAATACGTGTCTATAGTCTTGTGTTCGACACAGGGCTTCATGCCGCTGCTGGGTATGAAGTGGATTCTTCCTGGGTTCGAATCCCACGCTAGCCAAAAATGCTATTGGGTTTTATCATCAATAATTTCTCAGTAGCAGCCTCTAGATTTGAGACCGGTTGATGGCAATGGGCCTACCCTTATTACATGGGAATCAAACATAACGGGCGAAATATGGGTGTACTATAGCATATTTAGTCACCTCTGCCTAACCCTCCGGGTGGTCAAAACATTATGTAAACTATACTATACTATACCATATATATATATATATATATGTCGGAGAAAGAGATAACTTTTAAACATCAAGTTGCTGATTTGACCATTGTAGTAGGGGTAAACGCCGTGACGTCAGATGTTGTTTTAATGGCGGCACGTGGACAGAGTCGTTTTGTAGAGTGGGGATTGTGCCGAGATCACTTTTGCTCGGAACTCCAACGAAGTCACTCCTTCAGAACGAAACTGTCGGTTTGCCCATTTTGTGGAGATTATTTGTTAGTGTTATTTAATGTAAATTTGTGTTAAATAATAAACTGTGATTTTTGTGTACCGAAACCAAAACTATTATGTTAACATTTCATCATGAACCCGGTACCACCGAACCCTAATGACAACGGCGCTATCGCTCAGCCATCGCCTACGTCGTCATCAGAATTGGGATCTGGACTCGATTCCCACTGGCGTGCTATGTTCGAGATGCAGCAGAAGAACATGATGCAGCTGATCGAAGCCATCAGGACACCAACAGTGGCACCTCAGATCATGCTGCCAGAAATTAATCCGGAGCTACCAGATACCGATCCACGTGCTTGGTGCGATTCTATCGATATTTGCCTCGACGAACGTCCACTGGAGGGTGCATCGCTTATTATAGCTCTGGCGAGTGCAAGTCTGAAGCGGAAGTTCGATCGCAGTACCGGTGATGGCGCCACTGATGCAAAGCGCTTAAAGCCACAAACTGCCACTATGTTCACGTGCCATAAGTGCGGAAAACCGGGACACAAAGCGGTGAACTGTCGTTCGAAGTTTACGCAGCCTGCTGGAGCTAACGCCCAGAAAACTACACCGGCGGCGACTTCATCGGGTTCCAGCAAAAGAATAACGTGTTTCCGTTGTGGAGAAGCCGGACACATCTCTACGAACTGCCAACGCGGCAGTGCGGGTGGCGCGTCATCGTCGGCGGGCAGCGCTGCCAACGCAACGGCGGAGCGACGCGTCGATAGCTGCGAAACAGCAGGTGTTTGCGGGCAATTGGAACAATCCGGTGAGTCGTTTTCATTTTGTTTTGATTCCTGCGCCGAGTGTTCTCTCGTTAAACAAAGTGTAGCTTATAAATTCTCGGGCAAACGTTCACTTTCAACCGTGCAAGTAATTGGTATCGGTAATAATTCGAATGTTTTTAGCACTGAACAAATTCTTAGCGATGTTGTGGTCGACAATAACGAACTGTCAATTTTATTTTACGTACTACCCGACGATTTTATGAAATACGATGTTATGATCGGACGCGATATTTTGACACTTGGCTATACGGTACATTTAACTGAATCTACCCTACGTATTTCGAAAGTCACAAATGTAGGTTGTTGCTATTTACCTCCCGTAATTGATCTTTACAATGTTGATTCTGATATTTCGAACGAAAACAAGGACCGGTTGACGTCCCTTTTGAATGAGTATTCGAATGCTTTTATCAATGGTTTACCGTTAACTCGAGTGACTACGGGTGAATTAAACATTCGATTAGTGGATCCAGCACGTACGGTACAACGTCGCCCACATAGGCTTAGTCTCCATGAGCAGCCAGCACTATTAAAGCTTTGAAGTCCAGCGTTGCTTTATTTGGCTCTCCTAGTCGTATAATCGCCGACCAAGGTCGTTCCTTTGCCAACAAAGTGTTGAAGGAGTTTTGCGATTCACACAACATTTCCTTGCATTTAATTGCTACGGGATCTAGTCGCGCGAATGGTCAAGTCGAAAGGGAGATGGGTTTGTTAAAGGGTATGCTAACCGCGGTAGAGACGTCGGAAAGGTCGTGGCAGGATGCTTTGGACGATGTACAGTTGACTATCAACTGCACAATGAACCGTGTTACGAAATCAAGCCCCTTAGAGCTTTTGATAGGAAAAGTTGCTAGGCCTCTGACGCTAATCGCTTATAATGACGATGATTAAACCGGAATTGACCTAACAGAAGCGAGAGAACACGCGGTGGACGGTATTGAGAAGAGTGCGGCTTATGAAAAAGCCCGTTTTGACCAAAATAAGGCCAAAGTAGTTAATTTCAGTGTTGGTGATTTGGTTTTAATTCAAAATAAAGAACGGAATCAGACTAAATTAGACCCCAAATATAAGGGACCGTTTAAAGTTGTAGAAGTACTTGACGGTGATCGTTATCTTTTAAAATCTTTGAATGGTAATAGAACATACAAGTATGCTCATGATCGCATAAGAAGGATGCCACAAGGTCATATCCCCAGCGAATTAGACGTAATTAGTGAAGAATTGGATCTAGATGATGCGGGTGAAGGCCCATCAACTCGTTCCGATTAATGTTAATGCACAAAGTATTTCTTAAGCGGACGGTTTACCGGAGAGAAGGCCCGGTAACATGCGTCCTGTTTAGGGCTTATCAGTGTGAAGGACTGATACTGACTTTTGGTACTGGGCTTGCCAGGTCTTAGGACCGGTACTGTCCAATCTATTGTGTGCACGACAGCGAGAAGGGCTGTGTGTGATGTATCAGACATTACCAGCGAGAAGGGCTGATAATAAGTTGACTACTTTGTTTTTACTTGGTGCATTGATATTGTGTTCTAGTTTATTTCATTTGACTTTTCTAAATCTTGATGTGTCGCTTCAAATGCAAGTCCTTTGTTTGAGGTCAGGTAGGCCGAGCAATCTTATATTGTCTACAAATGCATTTTGTTTTGTCGCCAGGTAATACAGCACACGAGGACGTGTGACTTGTCAGTATGGCCGTGTCGGAGAAAGAGATAACTTTTAAACATCAAGTTGCTGATTTGACCATTGTAGTAGGGGTAAACGCCGTGACGTCAGATGTTGTTTTAATGGCGGCACGTGGACAGAGTCGTTTTGTAGAGTGGGGATTGTGCCGAGATCACTTTTGCTCGGAACTCCAACGAAGTCACTCCTTCAGAACGAAACTGTCGGTTTGCCCATTTTGTGGAGATTATTTGTTAGTGTTATTTAATGTAAATTTGTGTTAAATAATAAACTGTGATTTTTGTGTACCGAAACCAAAACTATTATGTTAACATTTCATCATGAACCCGGTACCACCGAACCCTAATGACAACGGCGCTATCGCTCAGCCATCGCTAACGCCGTCATATATAATAATATAAATGCGAAAGTTTGGGCGGATGAATGGATGTTTGTTACTCAATCACGCCAGTATGGCTGAACGGATCGGAATGAAATTTGCCACAGAGATAGATTATAGTTTGGAATAGCACAGGCTATGATCCCGTGAGTCAATTATCGAACTCCACGCGGGCGAAGCCGCTGGCAGAACCTATTGATTTAATAAGCGAAACCTAAATCTAAAACATGATAGTTTACCTACCAAAAATAAAGCCCGAGGGTTTAAATTAGTAAAATAATGTTAGTTAAATCCTGAAGTATGTTTAAATCATAATGGGCCAAGCAATGTAATCCGTAGATATTCAATGAGAGATTATTAAATAACAGCATTGTTCCAATGAGAAATATCGCTATGTACCTAGTTCAAAAAAATATCTAAATGAATATTGCCTTCTTTTGTGTTATGAATTTGCTTGAATAGATTATCGAAAGATTTTAGTAGTTTATTTTAAATTAATTTACTAACTAGGTTTGAGAGAGAGAACTAGATGAGTGTTTTTTTTAAATATTTTTATTTAATGAGGCTCGTCGATCTGATCTTGTTTGCGGAGCGAACATGGCCAGTAAGTAAAGAAAAAGAGAAGGCCTTTGCCCAGCAGTGGGACACTTAGTTGGCTAATAAAAATAAGGGTCTATGTTTCAATTGACATGTTATGAAGTAACGAGTTCACTGAGGGTCGACCACTTTCAACCTTATTACTAAGGGCATAAGAGTGAAAAGTGGCAGACCCTCAGTGAACATTACAGTAGTACATGGGTAACCCTGGCCATAAAGAACATGGGTTCTTTAAAGAAAATACTCGACATTCATGACGTGAACTACCTGTTCAAAACCGGACCAAAGAAGGGTCAAGCACAAGCGTCTTTTGTGAAAGATGGAAAGTGCATAGGTACCTATTGGATAAGAAATCCATGGGGAAATCATCATAAATTAGTAATGTGATACTTTGATTGGTTAACCAAAACCACAGATATAATAAATACAGGAGATATGATTTGTAAACAAATGTATTCGTGTTCAGATGTCGCCGTGTTCTCCCCACTTAATTCACTAACACCAAAGCAAAAACTATAAGAACGGCACACGAGCTCATATTTCTCCCGCACACAAAGAAACTTACAGCAACACTAATAAACTCACTAATAGAACACAGGCATACATGGGGCGGGGCTTCTACCTGTAGCTACGGACTCAGAATAAACACACATCGCAACTAGTGATGTGAAGAGGTAATCGTAGAAAAAATAGTATCGATGAAATTCAGTTACCTTTAATCTGCCCTTTTTATATATAAAAATACAGTACTATTTTTGCATCTGAATTCGAGGTGTTGGTATGTAGTCTTTCTTCAATGGTTGAAAGCACTTAGGCTCAAAGTGAGACGAACATATCGTGTTATTTTTTGTGGGAAACCAGTTTGGACCTTTTCCTGTCGCATTTATCCACTTTTCTTTTATTTTTGGATACTTCGGATAGCTAAAATGTTAAAATAAAACCAAGGTGTGAATTGTGATGAATAAAAGATAAGTCGAGTAATCAAGAAATAGTAATGAATTGTATTTTTCAGTAATCAATTATATAATTTTTATCATTGAGTACCTCACATTAGTAGACAACAGCTATAAAGTTCCATGTAACAAAAATAGTCTAATTTTTTACCCTTGTGTAATCATTCGTACTAAGGGATCGTATAAAATATCGACAACCACAAAAGTGACATCACCTCTCTAATTATCTACCTAAAACACACCCGCTTCACGAAACTATCGTGTGAGTGAGCGTATCAGTAAAACACTTATCCATTGCACTATTAGACTAGCCGATTCATTGATCGATGTGTATTAAGCAAACAATGGTTGTTGTTCCTAATGAAAATAATTGCTTTTGGTACTTTATCGTGTTTCTAGTATCATGAAGTAATGTTTTAATGAATTTAATAAGAAAAACAATCACATTTTAGTACTTGCGTGTGAAATGAGATGCCATCTTTCGTATAATTCACAATAGAGGTGTTATTTTTGCAAACAACCACTGTACAAAGCGGCATTTTGTAAAAAATCACAAGCAGTGAAGACGTCGCAAGTTGACATTCGACTAATGGCCGAAACTGGCAACAAGCCTCTTTGCGGCTAGATGCGTTCGCAAGCGCCACGCCTCCTTGCCATATCTCCTGTATTTATTATATCTGTGACCAAAACCATATAGACGAATTTTGCCTTGAAGTTACGTTTATTTTCTGCTTGTTCGAGAATTTGTTATATGCCAGCTAAGATTAAAAAAGTAACCCTTATCGCATTTTATTTGGGGTCGGCGCAGCATGTTGTCTTCTTCCATCATTCGTCATCTCATCAGACACCTTCAGTTTTCACTAAACAAAAATCGTTAATACGTTTATATTTTCCTACCTACTTACAAAATTCGTGGTGCTGAAAATGCGTCGAGGGCACAATTTCTGTCACGGGACGCCTTCAAAGCTGTCAGCTCCTTTACATCATTTTCGTCGTAGTGGGAATACACAGCTTGTAGTGGTGCCCGCTTGCAGCAAACGCCGAGGCCCTCTGCTCTGTGGACGTAATACAAGCTATTATCTCATTGATGTTTTGTGTTGAAATACGATAAGCAATACTGGGTATTCCCACAATTTTCGATTAGAATCTGTAAATATGAAATATGTTGTTTATACTTACTAGGGATGCTTTTGTTTAATTTCAGTAATCGTTCAGGCATTAAGCTTATTATCAAAGACACACACTCTATTGTTTCAGCGCTGCTTTCTCGTTACAAAATCTTGTTAAAAGTCGCAAATAGAGATGATGATGTGTTTTTATAGGGTAGTGTGTTATGTTATGTCATTCGATATATAGGGAAACAAATGGAATTAAAAAGCATGTTAGCACAGAGCAGAGATTCAATACAGTTTAAATTCACCCGCTGACAGATAACGCACAACCCGAACCGTTGAGTCTACAAGCATAGAATTTTGTACAAAAGTTCCTTTACTCATTACTTAATAACAGAGGTAAACAGTAGGGAAGGATTTTCGAAAAGTAATTTTCTTTAGGGGTTAAACTTGGGATGAAAGTTTGTATGGAAGTTCATCATGTTTGTTTTGATCTCCAAAATAAAAGATGAAGGCGGAAAAATACCAAAAAAAAAAGTAGGACGCAATAACTTTTTCCCATTGATATTTTAACCAAGATTGCCTTCGATGGCACTTCATACCATGTAAAGTAACTGTTCTACATTCGTTAGCATACTATGAATATTCTACCACGTTCATGCTGCATTCGGTATCGGGTTCTGGGCAAGTAACTTGCCGAAGCTGTACCATTTTATTCGTCATTTAATCAAGAGTGTGTCTGAAATTTGCTGAATGATTTCTATTATTTGTACTAAGATTCACCATTTTTTCTTGCTGTACGTTACGATACATCGGTGCTTGTCAGATTCAAGATTTATGAAACGATTTCGGACGTACACCTTCATAATTGGTGATTGTCAACATTCATTGTTGCATATTAATGTCTTGAAAGAACCGGGTATACCCTATTCTACCTGTTCTTTCAAGGAATTTGTAGAACCAGGCGCATGGCCTAATATTAAATAGCCTGGAAAGTAACTGCAACCAACTTGGATGTTAGATATTTTGATGAGGGTTGGTACATTTTGGCAGAACTAAGCTCATGTTGTTTTTAAAGTAAAAGTAGAACACTGCATTGTGACCGTTTTTATTTGAGTGTACAGAACATAGTTTTAAACTTGGCTTACAATTATAAAAACTACCTTTCAGTATTTTTTTGTCATTTCATACCGAATTTTAGATTTTCTTTAATTACATACTTTGCACACAGATTAGGCATTTCTATGAAACTAAGTATCACATTTGACATACAAACAAAACGGGGTACTTACCTAATGTAGTGAGTAAATAGTTTTATTAAGAATCAAGTATCCTGTTTGCAGTTCTTTATTGCAGTTATTAAATAAAATATCCACAAACAGGAAAAAGCAATTGAATTACTCAAATTAAAAGTTGCAATTGTGCAGCAAGCTGAAAAAATACGGGGTGGAAAAAAATCAGCTCTTCAGTACATTTTGACCGTGTAGGTATTGCAGTTTTGTAGGAAACAGCTGTTTTTTTTTAATAACCAACGAAATATTTATATGTGGAGGGTGCAAAATGACGTACTGTATACGTGGTAAACGTTTTAGCGTCGGTGTCCTTTCCACCTTGTATTTTTTTGTATAGTAACCATTGTGTACTTATAATTTTATTGTCATTATGTTTTTTAATATTTATTATCATTATTACTAACAAAATTAGGTATATTAACAGTCAAAGCTAAGATTTAAACGTAAAACAATAATTTAGAAGTTTATCTTTGTCGTAGAGCGGAAAGCGAAACCACTTTTACAGAACTTCTGGCTCTATTTACTCCACATGCGGTAACGGTCAGCATTACATAACCATTGCTATTTACATATATTATATAACTTCCTTCACCATAAGTTAGAGCAAGTGAACTTGCCTGGCTACTGGACCGCTAAGACATAACGCGCGCGGCAGTCGCTTACCGTCATTCGTCGACCACGCTACACGCTACGCTCTTGGCCAAATGTTTTGTTTTGTACATTGGCGTGCATCTACTTCATAAACACGCACACTGTTTATGTTTACAAATATGGACCCGTTTAAACTGTGCCCATTTGTAGGGCCGCAATTGTAAGCAATTGATGAATTTGTGATTAGTCAGAGAGCGATGGAAATTCGGTTTCGCTAGCTGCTCTTGAAAACTTTTCCCGCATTTTTCCAAGTGTAAAACTAAAGTATTAGTGACGAAGTATTATTGAGTGGTGTGTTACATTTGTTTCCAATTTATTGATAAGTGTTTTTATGTGTGAAAATAGTTTTAAAAGTTAGTTTTGTTGTTTTTAAGTGAGTGAACTACGAGGATTTTATTGAAACTACGTGAGATAAAAACAATAAATAAAAGAAGGTAAGTTTTTACAATAAGATTATGATGATTAAAACTTTGATCTACGGTATAAACTCTGCATTATTTGAATAAACAAATAGATGACTACAACAAATTACTCTTTCAAGATGATTTTTCGAGATTGTCTATTTTATGTTATGTGCGAACTAGAATAAAACTTCTGTCGTAGTAACTAACAATCGTAGATGGTGTCTGAGCATTGCAAGGCCAGGGTTAATAACTTAACTGTCATAAATTTTGCACAGACTATTAAAGTAAGTCCGTACCTATCTAAGTGCCTTGTACAGTATGGAAAGTTTCAGCCCTAGGGCCATGTTGCGGCTTGTTCAGTACCTTTTGACTTTATTGTTAAAATTTAATGTACCTTATAATGAGACAACTTGAAACTCTCTTGCTTTCAGCTCGTTATTTTGAAGTGTGTAACGAAGGAGTTAATTATTAAGTTTTACAAACTCTCTCTCTTCACCGTGATCATCATCTATATATATATATTCATTTATTCATTCAAGTTACAAGGACTCGTTAATATACAAAAAAATCAATAAATAACACAAATAATACATTAAACACAGAATTCAATACATAACACAAATTATACATTAAACACACACACTTCAATAAATAACACAAATTAATACATTAAACACACAAAATACATTAAACATTCCTACACAAAGTAAAACAAAGCTACAGTACACCATACCTGACACAATTATGTTGGCGGCCGACGACTGTAGGTGACGTGCAAGTCACTGCAGAGTCTTATGTAAGGACAGTCGGCTGTCATCGTCATCATCTATAGCCGATGGCCTTTACTTCCCACTGTGGTTATTTTGCATCTAAATATATAATAAAATTGTAACAGGCCGATATCTGTCCAAGAAGAAATTGAAAAAAATATATATGGGAGGTCTTTATTAGAGCAACAGAAGCCAAAACAACAGTTTTTAGAATTTTTGTCTGTCTATCTGTCTTTCTGTCTTTTTTGTCTGTATGTTTGTCCGTGCATCACGCAAAAACTACTGCATGGATTTGAACGAAGTTTTCACCGCTCTACTGATACCATTTTACCACAGGAAATGACCTTTCTTTTTTCTAAGTACCATGCGTTCGAAATTACCTGCCTAGCCTTTTCCCAACTATTTTGGGGTCGGCTTCCAGTCTAACCGGATGCAGCTGAATACCAGTATTTTACATGGAGCGACTGCCTATCTGACCTTCTTCGTCTTTATCGTGTGGTTAGTGCCCAACCTGGTGTCAGAGTTTTTATGCCGCCCATGGGCCTCTGACTAAGCTAGTAGCCTAAGGTTTAGCACGATCTAGACCTAAGTATACCAAAGACCCAGGAAATTCTGTTCTCAGACGGAATCGAATTAGATTGCGATATTATATTTTCTACGGGGTCTAATAACCTATTGCATCAGAGACCAATCCGTGCGCCAAGTGCAGTTATAACGCCGATACACTTTCACTGTTCCCTACCGTAGGCCATAGCCACTTCGGTACGTGACGAAAATTATAAATGAAAAACCTCACGAAGAGACTGCATAATCAGTCTAGAATGTCCCCAATGCTGGGACACAGGCCTTATATTCTCTATGAGTGGGAGTGGGCTACAATCCACCATGCGTGCCCAGTGCGGGTTAGCAGGTGTCATATGTCTTCGAATTTTTGGTTTAAGACGTGCCGGTTAACTATGTAGTACTATGTACGATAAAGCTACCATTTACATCTTTTATTGACTCGCATTTTCCCTGGTGGCTGATGGGTGGTTTAGTTCCCTTCAAAATGGTTGAGTTGAATGATGGCTGATCCATGCGTCATGTTCGTGAACGGGCGCTGTCAGTAGGGACTGGTCATCTCGCAGCTGCCATGGATTATTGTATTTTTGAATTATTGATTGTATCTTTTACTCTGGACGCTCTTACTCGCACGTCTTTCTAAATTTTTCTCACTTATATTTATAATCTCGACATGAATGACGTACCCAAGATGTTGTAACAACATATTGATTTAAAAGAGTGTCCATGGTGTTTCTTGCCCATTCTTCTCCATAGAGATCTACGCTTTCGAATGGGCAACTACAGTACTTTCACAAGTTATTATGCCCTGTGACTGGGACTGTAGCTTAGTTTATGTTTTTGTGTTTGGACATTAAAAAGTGCCTGTAATGGTCTAATTGAAATAAATGCTTTAAGTTTTAGTTTCCTCACAGGGTTTTTCTTCACTGTTTTGAGAGCAGTGGCGATGAAATAAATAACCCACACAACGTACCTAATGCATCTGAGTACACTTCATAAGTCGTTTACCACAAGAGCCACAACTGCCCTCGTTACCTCGAAGATTGAATAATTAACTAATCTCTGATTAGTTATGCATTTTCATCGTTTATTAATCGTCTGAATGGCAGTGTCAGTATTCACGATAGCGTAACTTTAATTCATTTTATGAGGAGCAAAAAAAAAATTACTTAAATAAATTACCTATTTTTGTATTATATCGTCCCCGCCTACATTCGTCGAATTATTAGATAGGTAAAGTTTATCCCGTAATTGTTTTGTCACTTCTGACTAGGTTCAATATTTAATTAACTCACTTTTCACCAATTATGGCATAAGTCCCATGTATTGAAAGGGATGCTATAGCCGTTAGCAATTCCGACTCCAGGCTGCTTCACACTAGGCTTGACAACGGAATCGAATTCAGAGCCCGTCCGCTCGCATTTACACTTACGACAACTAAGATGAACCAACAAGTCAACTGCGTTTTTCTTTCTATTTAGGTACTTAGATTTTTTTTTTATAAATCTGGAAATTAATCCAATTTGATATTTTGTACAGACTACAGAAAATATGACCAACAGGCTTATTATTATAGGCTTATTACATAGACACAATTTACCTGAACATTTAAATTAATGTTAAACTTATTAAATTTATTCTTTACAAAAACAAGGCACACTGAATGTTAACTTTCAGAAATAGTAAAGTCGTATAATATATTTAATATATTCAGGGTGGAACACACCGACGCCAAAACGGTTATCACGTAATCAGTACATCATTCTCAACCCTTTTATCGTTTTTTATCGGTAATTTAAAAAAAAAAACTGCTTTTCCATACATTTTGAAGGTAGTAGGTATTGCAGTTTTGTAGGAAACAGCTGTTTTGTTTTTATAATAACCGACGAAAAATTTCTATGTGTCGGTGTCCCTTCCACCTTGTATAATTTAGTATGCTCTATTTATGCTCAAGTACAAGTTTGGCGCTGAAACCGAAATGCAAATCAGGCGAAACTTTAGTTGGAAAGTCCAGCTATTTGTAGCATCTGATGCACGTTACATTAGCATAGTTATCACCAGGGGTGTTTTTGACTGCAGTTTAATGTTCAGCAAAATGTTAAAGCAAAGGTCTTAAAATCAACAAGAATATGAAACTTGAAAAGTAAAGGACAGCCCATAATCGTCTGCCCAGCCTTTTTCCAACTATGTTGAGGTCGACTTTCAGGCTAACCGGATGCAAAGAAAAACAAGTATTTTACATGAGGCGACTTTTGTAACTTATTGAATTACAAACCGTGGGATATCCCATCGGCTAATGGAAGCTGGTCTTCCAAATGTAAGTACAAGTCTTATAGTAATGTCAATGTTTGCATTTGCCGAATGGTAAAATATGGCTGGGCTTTGATATTTATTTAACAACTGTTGTGTATTACCCATATTTGCAAAATAAAATTCTATTTGACGAATCTCACACTGGATGAAAATATTATGCTTGAAACTGAATGCGTTGAAAATTTGAAACTGTAGAATTGATAGTAATCATTCAGAAGTTCATCAACCGTCATTATAGCTCATTCACACGGCTTCCGTCATTGACTATCCGTCATAAAACACGATACGTCATTACCTATGGACGTTACATTTACATTGCATACGGTATCGTGTTTTATCACGATCCGCCAAAAAAAAAATGAATTGGTGATTTTTCGGGAGCGAGCGCATCAGCGAATCCGTAACAAAAAATTCAAAAAAATTCGTGTTTTTTGAAGTACCTGATTTTTAAAAGACGATACGTGAGTTAAGAAGTGTCTGTCATTTTTCACGATTTGTGACGCGTGTGAACACGGGCATGTAAAAAGCATTGCCGCCGTAAAAAAAATTACAGATCGTGAAAAAAGACGATACGTCAAAAAAAAAACGAATCGTCGTCATGTGAACGGGCGGTTACCTATAATCCCAACATTTTTGGGAAAAGTCTAGCAGATTTGTTATACAGTATACTTGACTGAAAAATATTATATTCTCCTGCCCTTATCCTAATTTAATTGAGTCAGCGCAGCATGTCTACTTTTCCTCTTCAGACATGCCTCCAAAATGTTCATTGAATCGACAACACTGGCTGAATTAATTATATCGCAGCCCTTTATTGTACTACCCTAAATGTTCCATTTAAAGCAGCTACATGACCCTAGAGAATAGACTCCATCTCTCTCATACGCCCGGCAATGATCACTGAATACGTCACGGACTCCTCAATGAACTGACTAACTTGGTAATTGTTACCTAAAATAGCTGAGTGATTATATTCCAAATGTCGTTGGATTCTGTGCAACGTCGATTCCGTTAGCACTTATATTCATCTAGAATGTAGATACATGTATGGAATCAAACCTAATTCTTGGATCTTCCAGAAAACGTTAACTGGATACGTTTCTAAATTAAACAGCATATAGGGTTTTAGTTTTAGTGAAAATGCGTTGAAGTTGGAACGTTTTGCAAAAACATTAAAAATCTGGCACATTCCCGAATGACAGCGTAGCGGAGGAGTACTTTGTCGTTGTATACTTCGTTTTATGTAGGTACTTAGTTTTGGTGTTAATTTAGTAGACGTAGATTCTGGGAAATTAATTTATAAGCAGGTACTTCGCGTGTGTATGTGATTTTACCAACTTAAATTGTCCGTGGGTATATTTCAATCGCAAATGGCTTTCTTTGACAGTTGTATGAAACAGCGGTAAATTGACGTAGAGTGTTAATTTCTTTAAAAATGATTTTTCTGACGGTTCAATCAAAAGGTGTTATTAAATAAGTGCACTTAATTAAGTAGTACCATTCACGATAAAGGATAGATAAATATATGGAAACTTTGCCAAAAGACTAGTTGTAAAATATATCTATATAAAACTTTAGTTTCATTACCTTATACACGGTACAAGGTAAGTTCTCGCGGCCTCTCTCCAAGGGCCCTTCCACTTCAGTGGATGGTCCTCGCTGCTCAGGACATCTGTCCCGATTGGCTTTAGATACCCTTGGCCTGACCGCGAGGAAAATAAAGTTTACATTTTATAGGAGAGGGTTTCTCACGAAGATTTTTGTTAATATGTTTTCCAACAAGTCCGTTTAGAAATCTTTTCAGTGATTCGATTGGAAATTGTTATCGTTCTGTAGGAGGGTCTTTTGGTTTGAATGTAAAAGAGAGAATGAGGAAGAAATGTCTATTGAATTATCGATGTACACCTATTTCAGAGATAAGCAGCTGGTCAGTTGTTATTCACGGACCCATATTATTTATTTTTACTATTGTTTCTTTTTCCTTTCATGTATCTTCCTAATTTAACAAATTTTCTGACTCCATTAGATTATTAAGTAGACTCTAATATTAAAAGCAACCAACCAACTCCTTCAATTATATCGTTCAAAATCTAGTCGCAAATTCACAATCCCATCTCGGCAACAACGTCAACTAGATTTACTGTCGACAGATTAATCCCACTTTTGAATGGTTTCAGACTGGGGTGAGAATGTGAATGTTCTTAAAAATGGGAATTGAATATCTAGTCTTTACGTACAACCGCGCACACTGATGGTCGACCACCTGAGTTATAAAGTTTGAAAAGTGGTCGACCGTCAGTGAGCGCGATAGTACCTGCTTCAACAGAAAGGCTTTGAGTCAAAAGAGGTCTTAATGGGATAATTACCTACCTATTTAGTCACATTACAAAAGATAAACACTTGGTTAGATTACCTTTTGTGAGCTTATCTTTATTGATGTCATTAAGTCCCCATGTTTTATGCAAATTCATTAGATTAAAAGATGAATGATAATAAATCTCAACAGTAATCATAGCTATTCTCCAGCATTTTAATGAATACGAGGAAATACTCATGTCTTCACTAATGGGATCACAACAAGAATCTATAGCATGACATTGGCAACACACTAGATGTGAGTCAAAATTTAAGGCGGGATGCTATATAAAGACATAAAATATAAACTGGTCTTATTGGTGATGTGTTTCAGAAAGGCCCGCCGTAGAACCACAGCAGTCCTCGCAGCCGGCGTGCGTGTATGACCAGGGGCCAAAATGGAAAAAAACATAATCATAACAGGACAATAACATCAATTACTTTAAAATTCTTAAAATTGTCACAGACGCAGTTAATGTTATCAACTGTCACGTTTTGACCATTTTACGAATTGCCTGTCACACACTGCCTGACGCGGAAAATTGCAAAAAATGTAAGAATAATTGAATTTCGCACTCTACCCTGGCGCTACCCTCTTAAGAGATATTTTAAGATTACCCAAATCAGTTCTCAGCCGGTTGGGCCGACGATGTGACCTCCAAAGACAAGCCTAAGTTTTGAAGTTTAAAACTGGATCGCGGCTGCATTTTTCCAATAGCCCCCGATTTGATCAATGACCTATAAAATCGTTCGGATTTAAATATTGTATGTGTGAACTATTTTTATTACGTTAGCGCTGTCTCATATGGTTCATGCGGAAACGAGAAAAAAAGAAGTAGACATATCAAACATTGCATTGCAGTAGACATATCCTTGGAAACATCTGAAATATTTTTCACAAATTAACAAATACATAAAAAATAAGTAATACGCATACCTTACTACGTTTGCGTACAAGTTTCAAAGTATTTCCAAAACAGAGGACAACATGAAAAATTAGGCCGTTCCAAATTAAAGGATCAAAGAAAACCAAAGTACGTATTAACGGTATAAATTATTCCGTACACCGGTTTTTCCTTCGTTGCGTGAAAATCCTACGGTTTCGTTTTATTTTCATGTTGGTGTCGCGTGTCGTCCGTTCTTCAGAGTAATTAGTAATTAAGTGAAATTCGTGTTGGAACCACAGTAATTACTGTCGTGAACGCCTCCCAATGATTAGTGAGAACGTTTAATCAGGGGTTTAGTAAACGGTTGGTGGGATATCTCGACAGGGAGGAAACTGCGAGATGTAAATGATCAGATCTCTCTAATTACAAATGGTGTATTCTGAGTAAGGGCGATGTTTAGTGGTATGGTGGATATTATGGGTGTAAAAATACCCTTCGAGAAGCCGAAGGGCTTTTTGTTCTGTCCATTATTGAGATTTTTTTTTGTTCTGGACCATATCTGGGAACCCTCTAGTTACGGAGATATTGCAGGTCTAGGTTTCAATGTTTTCACAACTTAAACAAACCAATAAAAAGTCGTTTCCCAGAAATAATGTTCGTACCGACACAGTTGGCAGGTCAAGGCCAGTAACTTATTATGCTTCTATAAACAAACAACAATTTCGATACAACGTCACTCCATTTCAAAAGGACGTATCCTATATGAGCCCTCGAGATTATTTCTTTATAAATATACGTCCACAAGCCTTCTGAAATCTTTTTCGAGAAATTCCTTTGGGATACCGCCTCTGAGATCCAGTCCAAATATCGTAGGATTTCTTATATGGGAGGCCATATTGTTGATTAAAATGAGATTTGAAGAAATGATACGGATTGAGTGCCGAGAGACTGTGAAAGGATTTATCGAAACCGATACGGGATAGTATTTGTTGATAGTGAAAATAAGTCAATATTTTCAACGAGAATAAAATCAAGTATACATAATTGAATGCAACATAACATACATTAACATCACTCCTGTAATCAACGAAAGCTTGCTTCGGTGAAGGAAAACATTGTGAGGAAACCAGCATCTCTGAGAGATATTTCTCAACGGCATGTAAAAGCCAAGTCAGAGGCCCTATGCTCGGCATAAAAACTCTGACACCAGGTTAGGCACTAACCACACGATAAAGAAGAAGAACGAAGGGTTGGGCAGAGGTGTACCTAATAGAACACCCACATTTCGCCAGTTATGTTTTAAGTCCTATGTAATAGGGGACGAGTCTATTGTCATCACCGGGCACAAATCCAGGCTCCGTGGTTGCTACTGGAAAATTCCTGATAGAAAAACCCAGTTACACTTTGCCCGACCCGGGAACCGAAACCAGGTGCTTTGACCCAGGATAATTGATTGCGGTTGCATAATGATTAATGAGCCTATAATATCGCTAGTCGCCGCTGCAGGGACACAAGAATATCGGTGAGAAGAAGTGGGCCATAATCAACCACGCTGGCCCCGCGTCGCTTGATGGGATGTTGCATGTTTTCAAATTTTTGATTCTAGAACATGTCGTTTTGGCTTTGCGGTTTTTTTTTACACTTTCATTCTGTTTTATGGTATAAATGAAGAGTAATGGTTAGTTACCGAGTGTGTAAATCTGTGCGTGTGAGTGCCTATTCAAATTAATGACGCATGCGAGTACTACAAACTGCACTCGATAAGAAAGCAGCACTTGATACTGGTATGAAATCACGCGATCATTAGAGAGAGCTCGGTCAATGTATTCATCCTATGGCTTAATTACGGTTTAGTTACTGATTGTAATTGCTAGTATTTCTAATGAACAAGACCTCATGCGGGATAACTAATTAAAGGTACAGGATCACAAATTAATCATACAATTCAACAATAGATAGACACGGAGATTATTTACGTTGTAAACTGGACAAATGTATTTTTTTTTTGTTTTGTGTTTGTTACCTTATATCTTCGTCATTTATGAACCGATTTGAAAAATTCTTCTTTTATCTGAAAGGATATTCTTCCCGATTAGTCCTATAGAAATTCCATCAAAATCGGTTCAGTACTTTGGTTTTTAAATCAAAATAGCCGGAAAAAAATGATACTTAACAAGGATTTGTGTGTGATACAATAACAAACAAAAAAAAAACCGACTTCCAAAAAAAAAACAAAAAAAGTGGAAAATAACTTTACTTTCGGAAGTCGGTGACTATTGTCTGTTTCATTGACTTTTTTGCCACCGACTTCCGAAAGTAAAGTTATTTTCCACTTTTTTGTGTTTTTTTTGGAAGTCGGTTTTTTTTTGTAAAAAAAGTTTTTATTTTACCCTTTTTAGTTATCGTATCACACACAAATCCTTGTCAAGCATCAATTTCGCAATTTCTTTTACTTGGATGACATTTTTTCCAGCTATTTTGATTTCAAAACCAAACTGCTTAACCGATTTTGATGAAATTTCTATGGGACCAATCGGGAAGTAGATCCATTCAGATAAAAGAAGAATTTTTCAAATCGGTTCATAAATGACGGAGATATGAGGTAACAAACACAAAAAAAAAAACATACAACCGAATTGAGAACCTCCTTCTTTTTTTGAAGTCGGTTAAAAAGGGGAAAATAAAAACTTTTTTGCACACTAATAAAGTAAATATAACCTTACTTTCGGAAGTCGGTGCCAAAAAAGCCAATGAAAAAAAAAAAAAAAAAAAAACATATAACCGAATTGAGAACCTCCTCCTTTTTTAGAAGTCGGTTAAAAAACAACAGTCACCGACTTCCGAAAGTAAAGTTATTTTAACTTTTTTAGTGTTTTTTTTGGAAGTCGGTTATTTTTTTGTTAAATGCCCGTGTTCACAAGCGTGAAAAATTAAAAATGAAGCGAAAAATCACGTGTGTCAAAAAACACGGATCGAGATTTTTTGAAGAAAAATTACGGAACTAATGAACACCAATTCGTTTTATTTGCCGGATCGTGATAAATCACGATTCCGTATGTAACGTCTATCCGTCATGACGTATCGTGTTTTATGACGGATCGTCAATGACGGAAGCCGTGTGAACGGGCTGTAATTGATATGAGAGAACTTCTATGAGGGAACTTAGAATTCTTTTATATTACAATTGCTTCAATGAACTATGAAAAGAGCCATCATGTATACCTAAATGATGGATTGGTGATTGAAGTTTGATAGTAATAGACACGTCATGCCTTTTGTCTTGACGCAAATTATAGTTTTTGTTGTTTTTTTCTCTTTTAAATCCCTTTAAATCATAAACGTCATCAATTTATTTATTTAACTCTATACATACTATTAAAAGATTCTGTTTACCTATTTTACAGATTCATTTTAGACAACGTTTGCCACGTTCATTTAAAATATCGCATCATCTGCCCAGCCTTTTTCCAATTATGTTGGGGTCGGCTTCCAGTCTGACCGGATGCAGCTGAATACCAGTATTTTACATGGATCGACTGTCTATCTGACCTTCACAACCTAGTTAGTACTGGGTAATACCGACTGACTACCTGTAATGACTGTCAATGATCTACAAATTACAGCCGGGACCAACGTTTTAACGGGCTTTCCGAGGGACGGCGGAAACTCGGTAAGGGAACATGGTATTTAGTGGGTGGTTACCAAGCTACGGACCAACCTAGGCAAGCACGGCTTAACCTAAAGATCGAACACGAGCTCCTAATTTAAAATATCAGCACTGTGGTAAATACTCTCTAGGGTCGGTATAAGTATCCTGCGCGCTTTCACAGAGAACGTGCGGTCACTAAATAGGCCGCACTTGGTGATGGGGAGCCTGGAATGGCGAGCTGATACCAGTCGGCATGCGCGCGAATGTAGGTACTTGTATCTCCCGGGCCCCCGGCACATGGTAGTAGTAGGAACACTGGGGTTAGAGTCCGACATAACCCTCTGTTGGCCCCAGACTGTATCCATGAGGATTTTCCTACTAAAAAGTGTCGGCATAAGTACCTATGCGCCTTAGATTCTTGTGATAGATAATGTTAATCAGTATCACTTATGAACCCAGTTTCCGTTTCTGTATCATTATCATTAGTCGCTGACTCTTGTTAGTGAAGCGTTAGATAAACACTGAGAGTTATTTCATTATTATATCACACTGATATGAATGACCAAAGTTTTGTGTTGATAAGGGTTCATTCATCGGAGTTACTTGGAATATTGTTTTGTCTCTCTCGTAGACCTGGACATTACTGGACCACGTCTTTTTAGTTAAACTTACACTAAAACTTACGGGATATCTTCCGTCATTTTCAATTATTGTGAGCTCACTATAACTCAAAATCACTGAGGATATCCGTAAGTGACAGCGTAAGTTTAGTTATAAACCGTGGAAGCTTAAAACAGTGTTTTTGACTTTGATTAATTAATAACATTTTATTTTGATGTTTACTTACGATATTTTCTATTATGAGAAGACAGTCTCCGGAAGCCTGTCAGATGCTCCAGATTACTCATAGTTAGTCAAAGCCGTGTTATCAATTAACAATAGCGCAGTCATAGTTTGAATCTGATTGACTATATTGAACAAAAGGTAAAAAACTTGTTTAAAGTTACTCTTTGCAGTTTTAACACTTTTTCGAGCGACCTAAGAACGGTGAAAGTAAGCCTTTTAAAACAATATTTTAGTAAATAATTAGTATGTATACTTGTTTACATAAAATGTAGAATTAAAGGTTTTAGAGCAAGACCCATTCCGCCATAGCAACAGCATGCCAATTTAAAAACACTCTTCAACTTATTTAAAAATGTTTCTTTACCTTGTCTTACCCACATCTCGCAAACACATTTGGCATTTATCATTAATAACATCGGGCATAAAATTAGTTAAGATCATTAAATTGTTATAGACTTGCCCTTTATTTCATTTGCATGACTGGATTATGTCATCATGTTTTAGGACTCAGTAAGCGAAAGCCAAGGGCACCCGGGGACATTCTAATGTAGGACAAATGTTCCGTAATCACTAAAATCACTTGCCTCCAAGCCACTCTGTGATTACTTAGTGAATTGTGCGTGTTACTGTACAATGAAATAAAGTGGTCACGGCATTGGGATGCAGTGGACACAATGGAGGCTTATGACTGTTTGCACTAACACTAGGGGACACCTAAATGAATGCGTAAATATTATAGCAGTCATCATCACTCAATTATGTTGGGGTTGGTAATCGTATGTTCCAATTTAACTGGATGCAGCTGAATACCAGTATTTTATATGGAGCGACTGCCCATCTCCTCCACAACCCAGGTACGGGGTAATACGTTACGATACCTTTTGATACGACTGGCTGTCGTACTCGGCCCCACGCCCCAGAGTTTCAACCCTACACGGTTTTGAAAATATAGTTTCCACAAAGGTCGCACCGCTTGAGGTTCTCCGCAGCCGCAGCGGCAGCGCCAGTACAGCACAATGAGCTAAGAAAGTAGAAAGATAAAAAAAAAAATAAGAAGGTAGGTAGGTACTCATTAAAAGATTATATCTACAGTTGATATTTGAAATGTCTCGCTTAACTAAAGTTGACAGAATCCATCTAAACAAAAGGTCAAACTGAGATAATGGTCGAGATAAGACAAAGAATTTACGATTACAATGGTTCTTATTATGTTTGACAGATTACAAGACTTGGTTGAATCATTTTAAGACGGCTTATTTAAATTACGAGGCTACTTTTGTATTTAATAAGATCATTTCGATCTGTCAAGTAAAAATAACTGATAAGTAGGAACTAACACCAAAAATCACACTTGTAATAATGATTTGATTTTGATTTCAGGAAAGACTTGGTTAATTTTTGATCTTTTTACAAATGAATGCTCACACTAGAACCGAACATTTAATTTTGAAACCGTATACAGTATGGATAGGAAGGTATAGGAAAAAAAACGACTAAAAGAAATAGCTTTTTAATTTACGTAAGCCCGAAGTATTAGACGAAAACCTTATTCAATAATAAAGAAACTACTTACTTCAAAAATAATATGTACTTACCTTTTTATCTGTAGATGTACATACTGTTTTTTTTAGTTTCAAGACCCACACACAGTGAACAAAAGAAAGTAGGTATATAATGATAGGCCATAAAACATAGACACGGCTACGTCTATACGGCTATTTTAATCAGGAAAAGACGTGGAAGTTCCAAAACAAATACGTGTAGTAAAAAACTTCTCTTATATCCAAGTTTTTAGTGTTTCCGAACGAAATCCTTTATCCGGGATGTTTTCTTTGGGTTCAGTCGCAAAATGTACCTTTCGCAAAATGTACCCCATTCGCAAAACGTACCTTTCTCAAAACGTACCTTTCTCAAAATGCACCTTTCTCATAATGCACCTTTCGCAAAACGTACCTTTTTTTCTACATTAACTCTTTACAGTGTTACAGCTAGCAAAAGGCTAATTAGGGATTGATTTTATTTATAATCAAATAATAATTGAAAAACATCACAAAAGTCGAATGAAACCATTTATTATGAGAAATATATATACTACGTCTATTGCATTGAATAGCCATTTTATACAGTGCAATAGACGTAGACGCCCTCTCTTTCAAAAATAATGTTATTAGACTTAACATTATATTATTTTTTTTATTTATAAATATTGATTCACTAACATTAGGTATAACTTGCGCTAATTCGCATCTGGAAATAAAATTTAGGAATATATCTCATGTAGAACATTTTATAAATGAAAAATAATGTCCTGTGTCTGAACTAGTGGATATATTCGAATGAATTTTTGTATGCAGACTGGGAACGTCATTGTTATAATTAATGGAAAATAATGTCCTGTGACTAACCACTGGATTATATTCGATTCAATTTTTGTATGCACACTGAGAACGTCATGAGGTATAACGTAGTTTTGTAAAGACACTTAATTTTATTCGGTGGACAGATGAATACAAGTAAAAAGATATGGTTTCATTCGACTTTTGTGATGTTTTTCAATTATTATTTGATTACTAATAAAAACAATCCCTAATTAGCCTTTTCATTACAGCTGTAGCACTGTAAAAGAGAATATAGAAAAAAGGTACGTTTTGCGAAAGGTGCATTATGAGAAAGGTGCATTTTGAGAAAGGTACGTTTTGAGAAAGGTACGTTTTGAGAAAGGTACGTTTTGCGAATGGGGTACATTTTGCGAAAGGTACATTTTGCGACTGAACCTTTCTTTGTTTTCACAATTTTTGTAATGGGTTTACTGTCGTAAAAAATCATTTGAACTGGGACAGCTAGGGTCAGAATTATTTCATGTGGCTTGAAGAACATAATATAAATCAATTTTCTAAAATGTTAGACCATTTTTTATTTTTCAGTAGGTTTTTCCTAGTAAATGTTAGTAACTACTAATAAATTTAAAAAAAAATCTACCATTTCACAGTAGATGCATTAGCAGAAATTTTGTAAAATTGTTATTCAGCTGTAATTCCACATTTATGCTGCCATTGATGTTCCTATATTACTCAAGCTAAACAAAGAGCAAAATATTCTGTATTCAATTTAAATACCCATTAGCATATGTTAATATATCGTTATAAATGTAAGTAGTTTAACATAAAATATGTCAATAACAAGAGCTTTCGTTTGCAGTTGTACAAACATTATTTGTTCCATGTAAATGTATTTCTTGCTATTTTATTATCATTTAAATACGTTCACACGGCAATGTCGGCACTGCACGATATTTTTTACACTAAAATGTTGACATTATAATTTACATACTGTTTTGGGATCTTTTGAACTTTAACATCATCTTCTCTGTTTATTTCCCAAGAATGTTGGCTACCAGTCTAAGCGGATACAGTTGAATACCGCTCTTTTACATGGAGCGACATCTGAGAACTCCACAGCCTACCTACTTATTTACTGGGAATCAGAACCCTTACGTTTGTGGTGTGAAAATAATATGGCAACCTCCATGCAAGTACAGATTAAAACAGTACAGTAAACAGTAGTACAGATTTAATCAAGTCAGATATTAGAAGCTTGCCCAACCTATAACTTCCAAAGACTAGTTTCACCCTTAGCAGACTGTCTGTCGCTTGACGTCGATTTTCCTTTTGTTTTGACATTACTATAATGTATTCATCATCTTCCAGCCCTTGTGAGGACAAAGGCTGGAAGATCATGATTCTGATAGGCAAGGCGGAAGGGACATCATCGACGCACAAACGAATAATCCTGTATTTATTCATCCTTCCGATGAAAAAATTCTATGTGGCGTATGTGGTTGAGAATGAAGATCCAAGGTTTTTGAGACAAGAATGATGTATCCAAGATTTTTGTAGAAACATTATGATTTAAAAGAGTGTCCATGGAGTTTCTTGCCCATTCTTCTCCATAGAGATCTACGCTTCGGAATGGGCAACTACAGTACTTTCACAGTTATTATGTCTTGTGACTGGGACTGTAGCTTCATTTTTTATTGCTGTCTTTGTTTCGACAGTTCAAAAGTGAAGTATTGAAATAAATGCTTTGATTTTGATTTTTGAATGACGTACTGAATACGTGGTAACCGTTTGTGCCGTTTGTCCCTTCCACCTTGTATTTATTTTACTTCTTAAAGTAACAGAGGTGATACTCTGGGGTCGGTGTAGGTACATGGTTGCTTCTTCCATTCACCACTGTCAACTGTTACTATACAAATATTTATCAATCACTTCCTTTCATTTTAAAACATTCCTCACACAATCCATACTTCTTTTCTTTTGCTTTTCTCTGCGTCTTCATCTTCTCCCTTTTGCATCAAAATGAAGTATGCATATAATATACTAGCTGACCCACGCAACTTCGTCTGCGTAACATTTTTGATTAATGCTCCGCTCCTATTGGTCGCAGCGTGATATTTTAGCCTATTGCCTTCCTCGTTTTATTTTTTTTTAATCTTTTTTTATTTAGAGGCTTTTACCTTACAAAGGTACGTCAGCCTCATTCCTCGATAAATGGGCTATCCAACACTAAAAGAATTATTCAATTCGAACTAGTAGTTCCTGAGATTAGCGCGTTCAACCAACCAAACAAACAAACTCTTCAGCTTTATAATATTAGTATAGATAAATATAATAGTTATTATTTCCTTTATACATTGTTTTACATTTTTTAATATTTCTTATTAGAACAAACAAAAAAAAACCATTGAAAAAATGTAGCCCACCGGTATTGGGAACAGGGTCCAAGCTACCGGCGGTCATGGCTACAGAGAGAGGTACCTCCTAACAATACGAACCGTGTCCAGGAGTACCGCTTTCTGAATCAAGCCATTGATCCAGCTGCCTCACGAGAGCCTCCTCAGGTATTGGTCGAGGCTCTTGGCCAAGCCATTGGCTGAAACGGCTGTAGGCACAATGATCGCTGAGTTTACATCCCACATGTCGACAACCTCGCGAACCAAGTCAAGACGCTTGTTTTGCTTATCTTTCTCGGCTTTCACGAGGTTCTCGTCATGCGGGACCGTTATGTCAACAATCATTGCGCGCCGCTCTGATCGATCCACCACCACTAATACCTATATAGTTTCCTTTATTTATTTCTCTTACTTACTAATTACATTTTTAAATATTCCTATAAAAAAAAAACATTTAAAAATATAAAAAATAGTAGCCCACCGGTATCGGGAACAGGGTCCAAGCTACCGGCGGTCAGGGCTCCAGAGAGAGGAACCTCCTAACAATACGAGCCGTGTCCAGGAGTACCGCTTTCTGAATCAAGCCCTTGATCCAGCCGCCTAACGAGAGCCTCCTCAGGTATTGGTCGAGGCTCTTGGCAATTAAGCCATGGGCTGAAACTACTATCGGCACAATGATCGCCGTGTCCACTTCCCACATGTCGACAACCTCGCGAGCCAAGTCAAGATACTTGATTTGTTTATCTTTCTCGGCTTTCACGAGGTTCCCGTCATGGGGGACCGTTATGTCAACAATCATTGCGCGCCGCTCTGATCGATCCACCACCACTATATCAGGCTTGTTGGCCACAATAGTCCTGTCAGTGATGATGGATTGATCCCAGTACAGTGTGATATTGCCATTTTCGAGAACTGGGTCGGGCACATACCTATAGTACGGCACTTCCGATTCCACAAGGTTGTATTTTAGAGCAAGTTGCTGATGGATAATCCTGGCTACAAGGTTGTGTCTATGCAAGTACTCACCGTTAGCTAGACGAGAACACCCGGAGATAATGTGACGAATTGATTCGCCCGGACGGTGGCATGCCCGACATATGTCAACCGTGCCGTCCTTCACAATAAATCTCCGGTAGTTATTCGTCATCATAACTTCATCCATAATTGCACAGACAAAACCTTCGGTTTCTCCGAAGAGGTCGCCGGAACGTAGCCAGGTTACGGACGCTGATAGGTCTACATCGGGCCCATGAAGGGCCCGGAAAAAGTGTCCGTGGAGCTCTTTACTCTGCCATACCTCCTTGCGGTCGTTAGTGTTAAGTACTACAGGTTTGCGCCAGTTCTCTTTAGCCAAGGAGAGCGGGGTGAGGCCCTTGTCCACCGCGACCACATCCCGATGCATCCCCACGTCGGTTTCTAGGAAAAATTCCCTAAGACTGCATATCTCGCGATTGTGGAGAGTCTTAGCGTTTAAAAAGCCTCGACCACCGCACCTCCGCGGGATATACAGTCTCATAACCGAAGATCGTGGGTGATGCATTCGATATGCCGTCAACAATGTACGGACCTTCCTATCCAGGGCGTCTAGTTCTGTTTGTGTCCATTTGAGTATGCCGAAAGAGTACATCAAAACCGGCATGACCCAACCGTTGAACGCACGCACCTTGTTCCCACCTGATAAAAGACTATTAAATACTTTTCTCAGGCGGCCAAAGAAGCGCTCCCTCAACGATTGCTTCATGTCAGCTACATTGATGCCCAGCGCTTCCGACATACCTAAATACTTGTAGGTTTCGGTTGCTGAAAGGGATCTAAGATTTATGGAATCCGAGAGTTGGGTTCCCACAGATTCCACAATCTCCCCTCGCTTTACATGCATGACCGCATATTTGTCCACACCAAATTCCATCCTGATGGCGCTACTGAAAGTTTCAGTTACCTTCAGTAGCTCCATCAGTTGCAAATCGTTGGGGGCAAAGAGTTTCAGGTCGTCCATGTAAAGGAGGTGAGATATAACCTGACCACCTCTCCTCAACCGATAGCCTAGACCTGAATCCTCCAGCAGCGTGCTAAGAGGATTCAAGGCTAAGCAGAACCAAAGTGGACTCAAACTATCGCCCTGAAATATACCTCGCTCTATCCTTATCGGCTCGCTATTCCTTTGGATTTGCCGACATCCTGGATAGCGAAGGACTGTCCTCCATTGCCCCATACACGACATCAGGAAGGTGCGCAGAGTTGCATCAACTTTATACAACTCTAGCACCCTCATCAGCCATGTATGTGGCACCGAGTCATAGGCTTTCTTATAGTCTATCCAACATGTCGACAGATCTCTCCGGGAACGGCGAACTTGTTGGCTTATGGCCATATCAATGAGGAGCAACTCCTTAGTACCACGGGACCCGTTCCTACATCCATTTTGAGAAGCGGACATGATAGAATTGTCATCAATGTGTTCACTAATTTTAGCTCTCAAAATGGATGTAAGAACTTTATAGACTGTCGGAAGACAGGTAATCGGTCTATAATTTTTGGGTTCCGCAGTACTACCCGATTTATGGAGCAGATGGGTTATACCTGTTGTCAGGAACTCGGGTAGCAACCCTGACTCTAAGGCTGACTGGAACAGGGTCGCCAGACGAGCGTGCGACCTTACAAACCACTTAATCCAGAAGTTGTGCAGCCCATCCGGCCCTGGAGATTTCCAGTTAGGCAACGGACGGACTGCACGGGCTACATCTTGGGGGCTGATAGTGATTGCCCCCATTTCTGTTACTGGATCGCACGCTCGCTCGACCTGCCGAGTCCATTCACCCTCGGTATGGCCGACAGGCACCGACCAGATGCTGCGCCAGAACGAAGTCATGGCGTCATCATCAGGCAGGTGCGTGTCGGCCACACCTTGGTCCGGTTGCTCCCAAGCCCTATAAACCCACCTTTCATCTCTTTGGAATGTGCGATTCTGAGTGTATCGTTCCACCCGTCGCTTATACCTACGAATACGGTTTGCCCATGCATATACTTTCTGCTTCAGGAAGTCGATGCGCTCTGTGACACGGGAGATGTAGTCTCGAGGACTGATATCAGTTCCCGAGAACGCCCGTCTCACAAAGCGCATCACTCTAGGGCGCGTATTGCCCTCCCTGAAGCAGATTAGTTTCCCGATGAGTGCTCTGGCCCCATCAATACGTCGCTCAATCCTGCACTGCCATGCCGGTACGGCTGGTTTAAGTCGTGTAGCTCTGCCATCAGAAAATTTGACGCGAGCTACACGACATGCCGCTACAGCCGCACAATACAAGATTGAGTGAGCATCAGTGAGGTCTTCGCAGTTATCAAAATAGTTTGACAACTGCGAATCCAGAACAGCCACCAGCGCCCTATTTTTGTTATGCATGGGCAAACGAGGTATGCGTGGCCTAAGGTTTGGCGACATAAACCGATATTCTCGAATCGCACCCTCCAAAGCACTCCTTATTTCCTCACTGCACTGGGTACTTACATTACTAACCATGTCATTACTCACGTCGTTAGTGTGATTCGGTATTGTGGTAGACTGTGGTGGTACCACAGCCTGCACTGACGGGGTAATGACATGGCTACTCTGCATTTCAGTTCGCAGGCGATCAAGTACAGTGTCATCCAACATACGATTACGCTGGATGACGCGCACCCGATCCGACAGTCGTTGCGCCGACACGTTGACAGCTGGCTCAAGCACCTGAAACAGAGAGAGCATCCGAACACGGTACGCGGTCAGGTTGTTTCCTCCCTCTGTAGCCCCATAGTATGAGCGCATGACGTTTTCATTGATGGTCTGCGTCCATCGCATGCGCTGCACACTTCCGCCGGGAGCTGGGACCCTATCAGAGGCCGGTGGGCCTCGAGGTCCTAAACCGTCCGGCGGCCGGCGTCCTCCCCGTCGACGTGCAGGTGGTGGCGTCGTGGGCGGAGAGAAATACTCGTCGCTCGAGCTCGACGCAACTGCCACGGCCGGTGTCACAGCACTCACGGTGAGGCTGGGTTCCGACGGCGGCGAGGCGGAGCTGAGCGATGGGTCCGGAGGTGGTAGGCGTGCACGTTGAGTAGCTGATCTCGTGATCATCTTGGTCGTCGTTATTTAATCATCGGAATTTTAGTAATATCACCTTTTATCAGGAAAATTTGTGAAGCATGTCATTAACTGTCAGTGTGTTATAAATTTTCATATTTCTGGTTTAAGTAATTAATTTGGAGGTTTTATTTTATTTAAAGGTTGTAATTTATGTAAGGTTTCCGAAAAAATATTGTACTCAAAGCTTGATCAAAAAAAATACTTGCTTTTGATAATAAATTATAATTTTTTTGAAACGACGTACCTTGTCATCGAGAGTTGCCAGTTTTTTTTTTTTTTTTTTAGTTTATTATTAAAAGCGCAATAAATAATAATATTATTTAAGAGCACATGATTCACTCTAGCGAGTTGTTTTTTTACTCTGCCGTCATCATAACTGAAAGCGGGGATTCCTCAGTCCTGACGTTGTATATTTCCGTTAATTTCCTACCATTTGACATCCATGTTGGTACCTTCTCTACATTGTATGACGCACCGAGCGGGAACAACCCTTGTCATAGGTAACTGAACGGTTTGATCTCATTCGTCAGAGGCACTTTGATGTGGTTTGAGGACAACAGACAGTTATAATTATCGTATTGCTGTGAAACCACAGGCGGTGTTGTTTGTTTAGAACAAAGTGCGCGTGACTAGCAGCTATTTCTTGGCTCAATCAGTGTGTTATGGTTCAACTCATGAAATGGCAATAGCATCTAGTTGTTTTTTTTTATTGTATTCATGGTTTCGCTCACGTTATAAGTTTTCTGTGTAGGTACTGAGCTGCTGGAACGTTTTAAATAACAAAGTCAGCGATTTGCCGAAAATTGCCAAAATCTTTTTAACTCATTACCATTTAGCAATTTTGAATGTCAAAAACAAAAGGATGAAGAGCCTCAGTCTCAGTCACGGGACATAATAACTTGTGATTCGTTCCAAAACTTAGATCTTTATGGAGCAGAATGGGTAAGAAACTCCATGGACACTCTTTTAAATCAAAATATTTTTACAAGATCTTGGTTACATCATTCATGTTGAGATTATACATATTATATGTAAGAACAATGTAGGAAGCTGTGCACAATAAGGGCGTCTCAGTAATTAAAATAAACCGTGGCAGCTAAGAGATGACCAGTTCCTACTGACAGCGCGCGTTCACGAACATAACGCATGGCTTAGCATCATTCAGCTCAACCTTTTTAAAGGGAACTAAATGATCCGACACACCCGCGTCTTTTAATGAGACATTTGAGTGCGCATGATATCCTTTCAACCACCAGGGCACATTCGAGTCAATGTTAGTACATAGTACTTAAATAAGTGCTGTACAATTATACACTACTAAGAAATTAAGTCAAAACAATCTTCTATCTATAAATATAAAGCTAATTCACTGACTGATCGATCAACGCACAGCTGAAACTGCTGGGTCCAGAAGCATGAAATTTTGCACAAACGTTACTTAAATGACGTAAATGTGCAACTAAGAAGGGTTTTCTGGAAATTCACCCCCTAAGGAGTTAAAATAGGGGTTGAAAGTTTGTATGAAACCTCGTCCACGCGGACGAAGTCGCGGGCAACAGCTTGTATAGGTACAATATTTTTATTTCCAAGGTCCAAGTTATAACTTCTGAGAAACAGGCCTCCACTCATTGAGAGGGAACTCTCTGAACTGATCTATCGTGGGACATAACCAGTTAAATTGCATGCAGTTGACGGATTTATGTTTGACAAACAAAATTAATTGTTGCCAAAACTTGTACTGCGAGTAAAACTCACGTTGCACACATCTGTCTGCTGTCATGCATACCGATGTCAGTTGCCACGCACAACAACAAACTCTTACGTCGACGCTAATATTACGTCATAACCTACCTTTCCCATTGGCAGTATGGTGAGTTAACAATGTTATACACATTCTTCGACTCATTATTTTTAGACACGAATCATGTATGTAGTCACTTTGCTCCATTGGTGTAATTGCTATATGTGGCGTTCTATTTAGAGGATAAACGAATAAATAATACATAACATAGAAGCAGTTCACTGCTTGACATAAACCTACAGATGATGAAGAACAGGTTGGACAGTCATAGACAAGATGATGGTCCACCAGACAGATTTGTGTTTAGGGCTGCCGCATGGTTGTTTTGGTCTGTTGTTCAAGCAGTGTTGTTTGCATTTGCCGTCATTTGGGGGCAATCCTCCGTCTTCCACATCTAGTCCATCCCAGCCACCTTATAAAGGCCGTCAGTGGTCCATCTAGCTTGGGGCTGTACTCTTGCAAAATAACTCATGCCAAGATAAAAATATGAGTCAGTCAACAAGGTGGAAGCGGGGTTGACTGCAGAAAAATAATGGCTCAAACTAGGTATATCGAGCGTAGAAGTTCATTTCAGTATAGCTTGGAAATCCTTTTGGTATGGCCGGACAAGATATATAAGAATTTTATTTCAGACCATCATCATATAATAGACACAGATTCATATTTGTGTTATCTTCGTGATGTCTTTTTGTCGTGGATTCCCGTTCCGGCAATATAACGGGATTGTGTGGATCCACGTTCGCCGGAACGTACCAAAGGTTAAAACGCATATTTAATGTTATGGGAAAAAACATGTGTCTATTTGATCAATAATACGTATAGGTACTGGAATGGTAAATGAATCTGAGTATCGTTCTATTAAAAGGACAGAAATCATGGAAAAAGGCTATTATAAAGGTCTTGACATATTCCAAATAACTCATGATGGTTTTTTATTAATACATTCTCGTATTTAAGTGGAAGTAGTAGGTATGTAAATCCTAGTAAGGTATGCAGGTATGTCTTCGTGGCCTTGCCAAACATATGCTTAGCGTTATGTCGATAAGGAAAATGCTATCTTTTATAATGTTCGAAGACAAAAAAAAAAACAAAATGCAAAATCATAACACAGATACGTACAATAAGACCAATATAATTATTTACATACAAGTCGCTCCAGACGCTAAAACTTTCATCCTTTAAGGTAGGGAATTAATTTTCGAAAAACCTTTTTATTGCTCACCTTCATTATTTGTGGACCATAGTTATGTAATACATTTCAAGCGCCTAAGCAGTTTAGGCTGTGCGTTTTTATTAACTAAAAGATTCCTTACATAATACATAGTTTTTCCCATGAATATGATAGTAGGCAGATACGTATTACAAAGCCATCTACTCATTTTGCTTTGCCCACGTCAAGTTCAACCACAAGATTACCTACTCGCATTACATAGACGATCTAGTTAAATACCAATAACCCATGACAAAGACGTAGCCATTAACATTCAAAACAACTTCTACTGGTTGGTCTTGGACTAGTACTCGTAATAGAAAATCCCCACCTAACCAAACTCTTCCACAATTCCTTTGTGCTCCATTTAAGGCATTCCGACTGAATACCTTTAATAGCCAACAGGTTGATAGTAGAGAACTGCACTAAATTACTCATTGAATACCACACTACAATGGAATATCAACTCTAGCTTCCAAACTCTAAAGTGGTATATCCATTGTTGTGATGGTAGATTATTCGTCGTTCGCATGCAGATTAACGACGTCTGTTACTTAAGAGTTACGTGTGAAGGTTGACTTTTTATTTGTTGTTTATACGTTTTACATACAAACATGTTGTTTATTAACAAGGCATTGTTAAATGTTTTATAGCTTTGTCATCGTTATTTTAAAAGAGAAGAGAATCGGAACTTTGCAGCTGGTTTGCGTACACACGACATTTGTCAAAAAGTAAAGGTATTTAAATTGTAAGTTTTAGTTAAACGTTGATAAAAGTACAAGGTGTAAATGGTCCCTTCACGATGCCGTTAAGCAAGCACTCTGTATATCAAATCAAGTAACTCTACTCAAAAAATAAGTGAATGAATGAATGAAACATTTTTTTAGATTACATAGCTGTTTTTATTTCAATAGTACATTATTTATTTTGATAGTTGTACATATTTTATTATTATTTCAGATCTATTTGTAGTTTGTAAATAACGAAAAAATTGTATGAAATTACTTTTACCTGTATTTCTTATTTTTTCTTATGTTTGCTTTTTATATAATTTGTTTTGTTTTATTGTTAATTTTAATCACTTTGTTTTTTCTTATGGGGTTTGTCTCCACGGATCCCGGTATCTTGTGTTGATCGATGCAATGAATAAATAGTAACGGGGTCAATAATCGATGGGACATACTTGTAGGACAGTGTTGTCCCATTAGTTACTCTCTCTCACAGTGAGAGAAGTCTTGTGTAGCATGAATATGTATGAACCACGATATTTGATATTGTTTACTCAGCGGCAGGCTCACAATAGTCATGACAAATGACTGGCGTTGTCAACAGCCGCGACCAATGACGCGTGCTAAATTAGTTTCACGTCAATGACTGCGGTTAAATGATGTGTTAAGAGCGTGTACGCCGTACGGCATTTCATACAAATTTTCAAGTCCTTATTTTTCGACATGACTGAACCGATTTTAATGAAACTTCACACCCATAAGCAGGATACATAGGTCTAAAAAGTTAGTGAAATATTTCGAAATTTTCATCATTTTCGAAATGTCTTATTTAAAAAAGACAATTGGAAAGTTCTGTTTCTATGGAAAATTTAAAATCGGTCTAATTTAACTGTAACACAATTTTGCGAAAATGTTTTTCACTAACTTTTTAGACCTATGTATCCTGCTTATGGGTATGAAGTTTGATTAAAATCGGTTCAGTCTTATCGAAAATAAGGACTTGAAAATTTGTATGAAATGCCGTACGGCGTACACGCTCTTAACGTTAGCTTATAAATTGTCGTTTTCGTATTTGTTCGTCTATGATCGGGTCCAGTTCGGGAAATTGAAAAAGTAATGTCTCATAGATGTATTATTACGTCATGGCTTCCAGTTGACATCTAGGAAAAAAATTACCAAGACTTGAGAAGATTCTTTGGTAATTCCATGTAATGGATAATTATTACATAGGTTACTGCTTGAATTATCAAGTGCATGACTATGACTACGCAAACTTAATGCGATGTTGGAATATTAACAAAATGTTGACTCATGAAAAGGTTCAGGAACTAATCAAGAACTTGAGAGTATAACTACATTTACATACATAAGTGCCTCTTATAATAAAAAAAAACGAAACATGAAGAACGATAACCAAAATAAAAATCCGCTTAACTTTTAACACAAAACAGTCTTCGTATCTCCCGATAAAAAAAAAACAAAGAAGCCATCTTTGTCGACATCTTCCCACCAACCGACGCTTCACAGTCCATTACATTTTCATAACTCTGTCAACACAAATCATAATGATAGACATAAAAACAAATGCAGGAAAACAACGCCGACACTCTAAAACATTCTATTTCCTTTTATCTCTGAGATACTGTGAATAGGTAGGTTGTATTCGTCAAACCATGTTTATAAACAAATCATAAATCAGCTGTTTGACATACGACAAGTACCGATGAGTAGGTAAGGGTTGTCAAAATATATAAGAAGTTGATTTAACAACGTAAAACTTTCTTTGAAAACCGAGAAAAGTTTATCTTTCAATATAGACCAGCTACCCTGTTTGTAATTTCAAAATAACAGTTTTGTTACTGAATGCACATGAAATTATAAACGGTACCTATAACAAAAAATCTTATCTTTTTAATTTTGTCGATTTGTCTGGTTGTTTGTTCCAGCTGATCTTCGAAACGGCTGGGCCAATTTTGACGGGACTTTTACTGGCAGACAGGTAGAAAAAGGATTAGCGTTCCGTGCAAAAAAAATAAAACCCTTGAAATTGTCCGATTCAAATAGGGAAGGAATATTTTATAATAATAATAAATAAAACAGCTAGTAAATCACTAAAGACACTAACAATATTGGTTGGCATTCAAAAAATTACAAGCCAAAATATAACGAAAATACGACCTGAAACCGTAAATATGTTAACAACTCCATCGAAGAAATAATCCGTAACCCATTCACTAAAGTGCGATCAGAATCGCTTCAATTTAACTAATTGGTCTCATGAAAACAGCAACACGAGGCATTTTGATTAATTGCTTCGTTAAAAACCACGTCGACGTCAAAATCTTAAGCATATAATTCGAAAGTGAAATTCATTTTAATCAAGATACGATTGCGAGTGAAATGTTCGGCAGACGACACGACACTGAAATAAGTCAGGTTTTACAATCAGATAAAATTATACCAATTAAAGGCTCCCAAACTAATTTTATGCTTCACCGGCAACGCTGATGAGGGAACCTAATTACTGAATTTCTACTTACTTGCGTGCCTCACAGATGGGTTCTGTGGGCCTAGTGCAAATGCGCGGTTGAAACTTAACGTTTTAAAATTTAAAATAATCGTTTCTCGCTTATTACTTGCTTAGATATAAACTAAGATCTGACTGACTGCCTTGTGTGTGTGATCTTGGGTTCGATTCCTAGGTTAGAGTAAGTCGAAATTCCTGACGGAAGAGTCCAACAGGTTCTTCCGTTTGAATATGCGAAGTCTGGATTTGTGGCCGATTGAAGGCAATAGGCTCGCCCGAAGGACATCATCTGCCCAGCCTTTTCCCAACTATGTTGGGGTCGGCTTCCAGTCTAACCGGATGCAGTAGAATACCAGTATTTTACATGGAGCGACTGCCTATTTGACCTCCACAACCCAGTTCGTACTGGGTAATACGATACCCCGAGGTAAGACTGGTTGTCAGACTTTCGGGCCACTGACTACTTGTAACGACTGTCAAAGATCTACAAATGACAGCCGGGACCAACGGCTTAGCGGCTTAAGGCTCGCTCGAAGGACATCGTACTTAAACACAACTGGCGAAATGTGGCCGTAGTCTTTGGAGAGAACAAGCGTCGTTTAATGATATTTTTGTATTCTTTCCTTGCTGTGAAAGCGATGTAAATAAAAGGTGGTGTAAGAGGTAAAACTTTGTGTCTTTATTCTTCAGACCCAATACACTAAGTTACAAATAATAAGAAGACGAATTTCTGAGACCCGGTCTGTATGTGCACTGTCGCTTCCCGAGCGGCGTGACCACGCGTACATATATCAAAACTGCTGCGTCACGAGATTGCAACACTGTGTCACTACAATATGTTTGAAGAATTCATTTATGTCTATGGGTGATAGGTACTAATTGAGCAAAAACAATTCTGCGTTCCTACGTCGAACCTTCGTGTTAGGGCTTGTGTTTATGTGAAGAGAGAATTGAATTTTCCCAAATTACAATGAGTTACCGGTGTTCGTGTTGCCTACACTAAATATCACTCCATATTCATCTAGTCTTGAAAGCCACTTCGATTATTATGTCATGGATTGAGACAACCTTTCGGTTTTGTCCAAATCGTTCGTCGAAATTGTGGATGGTCGTTACTAGGCCGGCTTTCTGTAATACGAGTACATAGAGTTTTATTTACTGTGTTCAAATAATAGCAGAATTTTCGCGGAAAACTAAGTATCCAATATAATATTTTTTATGTGTCTGAAGGATAATATGAGGGAGCATTTGCCCAGCAGTGGGACATACAAGGATACTAAAAGTAATGTGTCTGATAGTGTTAAAATAATTCTACTTACTTTTTATTCAGTGACTAGCTTTTGCCAGCGGCTTCGCCCGCGTGGAGTTCGATAATTGACCCACGGAATCGTCCTACCGGGATGAAGAGGAGCCCATGTGCTATTTCAGACTATCATGTCTTTTGCTACGCGCACTACTGGAACTCGGTACAAAGTTACGGCAAAACACACTCACAATATCGCTAGGTTTTGTGGAGTCCTGAAAAAGAAAAAAAGACAAAGAAAGGGGGTAGATTTGTCTGCTCCTAACAAGTTTTTACCATCCACCCGCATTTTCCAGTCATTTCGTGATCATGGCGCTTGCAACAGCAGCGTCGAAAGATCGGGAGCTCAATATAAACATTAATCGCGGAAGATATTCCGTAATGATAGTGAAAGTTTAGTTTTTGTTTTCTTAAAAATGTGTTAACGGATCATCGACAACTTTTACTACGAGAACAACCCTGAAATCGGACGGGAATACACCATAAAAACATACCAGCTTTCCTATACAATTGTATTGACCATAAACTGTGAAAATGTGAACGGGAGATTTTTTTCACAATTTAGGATTAATTTCCATACAATAAAAGTCGATCAGGACAATGAACCCTTTGGAGGTTTACGGTATACGAAGAAAAAGGATGTAGATATAAGAGTTTATATCGATGAATGCCTTGAATAATTAGTACCTAGGTACCACAGCAGATTCTTGATTCCTTCTCCTCTAATAGATATAAAGAAGTAACAAATACATTTTTTTTACTGCCCTCCAAAATAAGTAAAGTATATCTATCTATCGAGGGTTTTTACCACAGCTAGTTACTGCCCCCTAAATAAGTAGTCTATCTATCTAGGTTATGTGAGAGTACCTCTCCCTAAGAACTTATTCAAGCCTGAACACACTCACTGACACCCACTAATACACACATACATACTCACACACACACACCCACGCACACCCGTACATAAACAAAAACACGCGCTCTAGTAGAATGTAATTCATTTTAATTTAGTTTTTTAATTTTTTTTCCTTTTTTATTTTTTATTTTGTATATATTTTTTTCTCTCTTTTCAAAGCAAAGTAGAAGTTTTCGTTTGTTTGCTTTTTTTTGTCATAAAACAAATGTTTCTTTTTATTAGGGGAGGACACTGGCTCCTGCAACACAGTTTTAACTGTCGCAGGAGTCAGGGAATTCCATTGCATATGTGTACAATGTTTTATGTCAATAAATATTTTTTTATTCTCTGCTTAGCCAAGGGTTTTATGTTTGAGATATAGTCATCGTTAATATCTAGATAGTTAATCACAACTGGCCATTCTCATAGACTTACATCTATTTGTGGAGATGCATGTATGTTATGATTAGGGTCAGAAGTATTGTCTTACGTTTAACTGTCGCATCCAGATCAATTGCTCTGAATCTATCCTTACATCATCTTATTTATGACTCAAGCCAGTTAGATAATCGGCTCATAAACTTATCATCTTCCTGCCCTTGTCCCGTGTGACTTGAGGTCGGCGCAACACGTTTTTTTTTCTTCCGATGTCCCCTGACAGTCGTCACGCTATAATTTACTCATAAATGCAATATTTACCGAGACTATAGTTTTGAAGTAAATCAAGCATAATAATACGTCTTATACACTTTGGATGTTTTGACTCTAAAGATACACTGGTTATGTACTACCACACTTTCTGACACACCGACAGGGAGCTTGGTATTATAATAATACTTAAAATGTTGGACTCTGGAACTCCTGAAAGTTAAGTATATCGATTGCTACAATGAGCGGGTCACTGGAACCAATATTTCACAGTTAAACTTTGGATTGACTAACGTCATCATTTAAGAATCATCATCGATTATAATCCATTATTAATCCATTTTTTTTAAAAGCTAAAATCTGCTATAGTAATATAAGTAATGTCAAATTCTCGTTTTTATAACTTGCGCATGGTGGCACCGACAATACGACAATAAATTAAACTGCGTATACCTCATGACGTCCTCAGTCCGCGTACAAAAATTCATTCGAAAATATCCAGTAGTTTACTCACAGGACATTATTTTTCATACTCGGAATTTTCCACGTGATATAGATCAATAGGCTTGCACTGATAGTTTAATGACCCACGGTATAAACACTAATGTTGCCAACTCGCTATTTCAAAAACCTTTGCGAAACTCGTTCCTTAAATGTTATTTCCAGACGCGAATTAGTGCAAATTATACCTAAGGTTAGTAAACCAATATTTATAAATGGTGTTGTATTTCGTTAACAGTTTTATGCTATTAAGATTGTTTGAAAAAAAAAAATTTTTTTTTTCGATGGTACGATATTTTCGATAGTTTAAAATATTCCTATGATCTAGTAAGTATTACCAGTGTTTTCATTTATTGTCGTATTGTCGGCATCACTTTCGTAAAAAAAAAGTGTGAAACAAAATGATCGTAGAAACACAACAGAAACCTTGAGGGGAATGAAAATCACATTACGTTATTGTCGCCCTAAACAACTCGGGACACTTGACTCCTTCCAGGCCAGATTTTTCTTCACGAAAAATAGATTAAACCGAGCGAACAAATTGCTTTATTTGTCGACGCGCGAAGAAGATTACAATAGTATTAATCTTCTTTCTACGGAATTAATATTACTTTGTCAAAGCGACGGGAAACGTAAAGCTGTGTGTTCACTGGGTGTTGAAAATTTACTCAAGTGGTGTGCTTGCTATATTTTCTTTTTCTAGTCAATTATGTTGGAGCCTTCTGAAGTTTTTATTGTTGCATACATTTTGATTGTGTAGGTACTGCAGTTTTGAAGGAAACAGCTGGTTTTTTTTTAATAGTTGACCTTGTTTTTGACAGTTGTCGAAAAATTTCTTTGTGGTCTTGGGTTCGATTCCCGGGTCGGGCAAAAAGTGATTTTAGGGGTTTTCCATTACAAATTACTCACGACGTTTTCTTTTACGGTAATTCAGTCTCACAAGCCAAAGTACACGTACCTAGGAGCCATCTGGAGCGTGTCGTTGAATGTGAACGTTGCTTATAATTATAGTGCGTGTTTTATTCATGTTGCTCAGTTAGACCGTTTTGTTTTGTTGTTGATGCTTGTCCCATATTCGACAGGAAATGAGGATGTGTTTTGTCTTCACGCTCTATTTGCTTTAATGATTGTTAGTTATCGTGTTCTTTTAGTTGATGTTACACCACATGGATTATGTAAAAATACTTGTCTGAATTTTCATGTAATTTCATCGATTTCTCTGTAATTACTAGTCCGATTTTCGTGATTTATTTTTCATTTGGTAAATTGTATTAACTCTACTTAGGAAGTTTCTGAGTTATCTTCTATAAGACGTATTTTTTCTTATTCATCTATGTTGATGGCATGATGATAATTATTATAACTCTTCTTTTTAGTCGTTCACTATTGACAGTCTGGTCGTGGTCAAGGGGGGTTGCCTACATCTGCGGTCACTGCCTTCGCGGTTTTTTTCCACCGGTCTCTATTGGCCGCATGGCGAGCCCAGTCTGCCAGAGGGATCTTGGTGGCAGATTTGATGAAATTATTATAATAACTACTCGTTACAAAGTAAAATTTATATACGACAAGAATTTGTGTAGGTAACCTCAACTCAAAAGGGTAAAGTAAAATATTTAAGCGTCCTATTCCAGTCAAAGTTACTATTGCATCACTGAACGCGGTATTCGAGAAGGGTTTGTTTGTTATTCATCCATTCTCCGCGTGCCTACGTCTAGTCACTTCCCCGGCAGGTAGTGAGGGATGTAACATTCATACGGGCCGTCCTCCGGAGATCAACGGCGAGGCTGTGACATATCTCTTCGAGATGTATTCGTACAATATGTAGGACAACGGAGATGAGAAGTTTGATTTTTTTAAGTAACTTTTTTAGGTGTAGTGGAATAATAGGGTTTCAAGAAATTTTTATTCAGTCTTACCACACATGCTTTGAGTAAATAATAGCAGACGCACTGATCGATCTTCAAGTTTAATCAGCGCTTACAAAAGTCCTTAGTGGATGGATGACCATCCTTATATACCATGTTTCCTCTATGCCTCGGCAGGCACGTTAAGCCGTTGGTCCCGGCTGTCATTTGTAGGTCTTTGACAGTAGTTATAGGTAGTCAGTTGCCCGAAAGTCGGACAGTCTTCAGTCTTACTAAGAGGTATCGTATTACCCAGTACTAACTAGGTTGTGTAGGTCAGATAGGCAGTCGCTCCATGTAAAATACTGGTATTCACTTGCATTCTGTTAGATAGAAAGTCCATCCCAACATAGTTGGTAAAAAGCTAGGCAGGTGATGATGACCACGCGTGCTTTGGGTCTGATTCCCATAGTCCTAGCCACTCAACCTATTGGAATCGTCTTAAAACCATTCTGAGGACCTTCACAAACTGCAATTACTTTTAAAGAGTCCTTATGTTCATCATCTCAAACCTATGACAGTTTTTTTTTCTGAAATAGCAGAACTCGGGATAAAAATGTACCGCAACGTTTTTAACGTATAATTTAATTAGTTTTACGCGCGAGAAAATAATTACTGGGAGAGCACTCCTCATGAGAGCCGCGCTAATCACATTTACTCATTATTTTCTAGTGGCAACTGACCTAATTAATTTATGAGTTCCCGATGTGTCTGCGGGAAGTTAAACAGATTATACATTGCGAATTACATAACATAACATAACGCCTGTTATACCCGAAGAGTTAGGAAGAATTGTACCTAATAGTACACTGCCTTACGTTCATAGGGTTCCGGGTTCGAATCCCGGTAGGAGCAAGTGTTTGTGTGATAAGCATGGACATTTGTTTCCGAGTCATGGATGTTTATATGTATAATAAGTATATATTTACAAACAAAAAAGTATCTATGTAGTATATCAACTATCTGGTGTCCACGACACAAGCCTCGTTGCTTAGTGTGGCACTAGATGGCGCTGTGTGTAATGTCCAGCGATATTTATTTATTTATTTATTTATTTATGTAATAGGGGGCGCGCCTATTGCCATCAACTGGGCACAAATCCAGACTACGTGGCTGCTATTTGAGAAATTCTTGATGGAAAACCCCAATTTGCCCGACCCGGGAATCAAATCCAGGACCTCATGCTTAGCAGTTGCGCTTGGGATCAATAGACCAACAAGGCAGTCACAATGCGAATTACTTTATCACATTTGAGGATAACATTATAATAATAGTCACCAGTAGCTTGTAGCTGGGGAAATAAAACTGTCGTGAAGGTAGGCGAGGTTGAGCTGAACCTGGTTTCCAGTGGGTCCAGTGCTCCTTCTTACTCACAAGCTCAGTGGTTAAAGGGCTACGCAGAAGTTGGGAGACGGACAGTCAAAAACTGTTCTTAGTTAATAATAACAACAATAGAATGCCATGCTATTAGTATTTATATTACATAATAAGTAGTGAATAACTTGTATTTGTATAGTATTAGCAGGACATCACTGACTCCCCCCCCCCCTTTCCCCCTCCCTTTTTTCTATTTCATGTTCGTACAGTCCATCCAAAGGTTGTCTGGAAGAGATCGCTATCAGCGATAAGACCGCCATTGTAACCATAAAATTAACAATTATGTAAAACTGTTCTGTTTCAATTTTGGTGTAGGTACAATAAAGTATATTCTATTCTATTCTATTCTAATGCCTGCATTGGTCAGTTTCAATATGCAGAGGTCAGGTGGTAGTCAGATAGTAGTGTAAAAAACTAAGTACAACCTGGCCTGGTTCTTGAATTGGAATCTAACGAAGTTTCTAAAAGTCCACACCTCTTATACCACAGCCGCAAGGTCGAATTCTGTCGATCAACTTTTGCTTGTCACGCTCACAGTTTGTTGGTGAATCTTTCATACTGACAGACCTTGAGACCTTGTTAGTCACTCGGCTGGATTTCACAAAACGAAAATTTCTGGAAGTACGAGTAACTACACACAATTTTGTAATATACAGATTTATTTTGCTCGTTTACACTAGCAACACCAAAATTAATCCTCAAATTTGATGATCCGTTGTAAAAATACAGAGAGTTTTATACATACTACTTTATGGTTTTCAGGTTCACAAATAATATTGCTAACTTTTCTCAGGCATTAATTTCGGTATCGCCTAATGTTAGCGAAAACCGTGAAAAAAAAAGTTGAGAGTTGTCATAGAGTCTTTCCCAGGATCCAAACTGCTGTTCCTAAGAGCTGTTAGGGTCCTATATCTATGTATATCCCCTAACTCTTCAAGGTTGAAGAGCTTCGCAGTTACGTTTCGTCAGCGATAACAACTTGGTAATTAGGTTCGTGCGGACGCATAATGAACGCATTTTCCTCTCAGTATGTGACACTCATTTCATTACAGCACTCTATGGGGTTTTAATCTAATGAGGATACTTTGTTCTGTATACAATTTGGTATGCCTGAGAGCCCAAACAAAGTTGCAGAGCATCTATCAGATCTGATGAAAAAGCTAAAATGTATTGGATTATCATAATTATATAAACTAGCGAAAGTTTGTCATTCTTGTTGAATGTTGAGGTGGAGACACGAAACGCTGTTAAAGCGATTGATTCGATTATTACTTGTCTAGGCCGCTTGTATAGAAATGAGAATAGTTTAAACTGTAAGTATAATATAGTCCTTTCGCTTATAGTTTTATTTGTTCTGAGTCCCTAACGAAAGACGAGTAAACAAATATGGGTGACATAAAAACTCTGACACCAGTTGAGGTAGAGACAGAAACGGGTATCAGAGTTTTTATGCCGCCCATGGGTCTCTGACTTGGCTTTACATGCCGTAGAGAAGTATCTCTCAGATATGCTGGTTTCCTCACGATGTTTTCCTTCAAAGGAGCAAATGATAATTAAACAATACGTCCATGAATCCGAAAAATCAGAGGTCTCGGGTTCGAACTCGAGACCTAGGAGCTGGCAGTCCGATGGTCATACCACTAGGTTCTTCTGCAACAGTTTCTGGTTACGACATAATATAAATATTAGATCAATAAAGGTCAGTTAGACACATAAGATATGATATGATTGCGTGAGAAATTATATGAAAGAATAGGGAGTGAATGATAGCTTGATAGTTGACAAGAGAGAGTGGAAGAAGAAAACATTTTGCGTTGACACATGGGACGAGGGCAGGTAGATGATGATGACTCTGTGACACATAAGAACAATGACTCATTTACACGAGACTAGCCAAAACAACAGAAACTATATGTAAAGTATACATAGGCAATGCTTATCCAAAAACGCATCGACCTAAGAATACGATAGGTTACTAACGTTATAAGAAATCGAATCAACTAGTTGCAAACCCAATAAGAAAGACAAAATTAGATTTCATCAACGCAGGTCAATGGCAATGAATTGAGCACAAGGTTTTTGTCTGGATAGCGCGAAGAAAATTAAGACTGATCCCGCACATAATGACTTTCCTAAATAAACAAGTTGGAATGATTTCAATGAAGATGCGACCTTTTCTTAAATGAATAGAGCTATTTATGTTAATAAGGAGAAAGAACCAGGTACTGTTTTTCTTGTTTTATGTTTGCGATTTCAGAAATGTCTTCAATAATTCTTGCTTTATTTAAATAAGCTCCAGTGTGTTCTAAACCCGTGTAATATATTATTGCAAGTAACGTTAGATTAGCTTGCGGCTTCGTCCGCATGTACTACGGGGTTTAAAAATATCCTATGTTCTAACCCAGGTCATGTTATATTCGTGTTTTTTTGTATGATAACATATTATCCTACACTCGTGTCATACACAACCAAAAGAAAGAAGCATCAAATAATATAAAAGAAATTGAATACCTTGAACGGATTTCTTCGTTCTGTTTTCTAGTTCTTGAAGAAAACAGACATGGAGATTTACAGCTCAATAAAACAGTGATGTATCTGATACTTGAGATAAGAGCCACTTGTAACTTAGATTACTGAAGCATAGTGATGAGATAAACGCATTGTGAGTAGAGTTCTCAAGCAGATCGTATCTGTTAACTGAAGAACAATACAAGGATAAAGTCAAAGTCAAAGTCAAAATTATTTATTTGCGTTAAATGTGGTACAAAAGATGGTAAACATAAGATGTAGTGCAGTGACACATTTCGCCATAAAAATAGCATGCAAATATTAATAAACACTCACATTAAATTAGGTAGGTAACCAAATAAATATAGACATTAAATTAGGTACCTGAGAAACCAAATAAATACAAACATAAAATTAGGTACCTGGGTAACCAAATAAAACACATTATATTACGTAGGTAAACAAATAAACACAAACATTAAATTAGGTAGGTAACCAAATGAACACAAACATTAGATTAGGTAGGAACTAAATAAAATAGGATATTTTAAGTTTAATATACACAACACAAAATAGAATTTTGCTGCTAAACACTACAAATAAATTATAACATAATAAACTATTTTTAACATACAACAATTTTTTTGTATAGTAAAACATTAAATAACACAACATAATGTAAGTAGGTTATTATCTACAATGCATGCCGGTAATGGTATGATTGACAACTAGATTGTTTGAGAAATTCCGCTATGGAATAAAAGCTCTGAGAAATAAGCCATTTTTTCAGAACTATGCAGAATTTTCTGTACGGGAGATCAGTAATAGAGTTTGGAAGAGAGTTAAAAATAAGTGGAGCCATATACACACAGTTACGTCTGAATAATTCAATCCTAGGAACAGGCATTGTTAATAGATACTGTGTAACTGTACGGATAAATAATAATGTTAATAGTCTAACATTGGATTTCTTTTATTTAAGTTTTTTGTCAAATATAGAGTAGTTGTAAGAGAGAGATTTTTACGGACACTTAGATTTTAATGGATTAAAACCAAGTGTTTTTTGTTTGCCTTTTCTGCTTATCTAGTTCGTCATGGAATTGCCTAATTTTGTGGTAAGTGCCAGTGAACCAAGTTATTTTTAAATAAAAACTAGATATTCCATATTAGTACGTCACATCTTGTAGATCACAGGGATTTTCAAAGTAGAATCTTTGCATAAAACTGCCTCTAACACTCGTATCTCTAAACAAATTAAAGCGATTACTTGATTAAAAGTCATGATTTTTATTCTGCAGTTTAGAAATTCTTACACCCGTATCTATAAACAAGTCAAAGTGATAACTTGAGTAAAAGTCATTATATTTTCGATTTATATTCTGAAGTTTTGTAATTGCATGAAGTTAGAACTGTCACAAGTTAGAATTCTCAGCTCTGCTTTCTTTGAAGGTTCTCACTTCGTCTAAATTCTTGTCTAATACTGCATATTTTTTTTGAATTAGTAATAACTTAAACTCAAGTAATTACTTTGACGACCATAGATACGGGTGTTAGCTTTACTTTCTTTGGCGTTTTTACTTCGTTAAAATTCTTGTCTATTGCTTAGAAATGGTTGCAAAAGTAATTACTTAAACTCAAGTAATTACATTAACTAGACTATAGATACGGGTGTAAGTGTAACTATTTAGGATTTCTCCTCACAATAGTACACGTTTTGAATAGGTATAATATAATTAACTTAATAGTAGATACTTGTCTAACTCTATTTAAACGGTATTTAACTTTAAGTGTCGTCTCGACAATTTGCAAAGAAAATTACTGAATTCAAAGATTATGGCAATAGTTTCAACAGTCTACGAATGTTATGACTCTATTCGCCTTTTTGCACTTGACGGTACATTTGTAAAAATATCTACAGTATTTAAATGGAAAAAAAGTCCTTGAATGTATTCTATCTTGAATGTATCTAAGCCAAGGTTTTCTGTTGTGGTTTTTATAATAAGAACACTTGTGATCTTAGGTAACATTGTTGTGGTTTCTAGCTGCTTTAATGTCTATTATACCTATTATAATATCACCTTATAATTTGACTCATATAAAACATTTTGCAAATTAAGAGGCTGGTTTACTAGGTGGTCTCGTGTCGATTGTAAAAAATCTATCTATTTTATTGAGATAATGTTTGAAATTAATTTTCTTGCTACAGCTATTTAATACCTGCGACCATCAAAAATATTATATGTGATTTGAATTTAGGATCCATTTTAGAGGCGTATTACAAAAAAAAAACGCGAAATTGCAAGGTTTCCTAGTTGAATCGTATGTTATCCGTTCGTTGTTTGAAATAACAATTACTTGTTAAAAATTTCCTCTACTGTAATAATAATAATGCGAATTTTAGATAAATTATTAATTTATTCAGTAGTAATCATTCTCCCGATGCATGTTTAGACAAAAACTCACGGAGACGTGATTTGGAAGCTCTAGTTTGTAGATTCTATTGAATATAGACTATCAAAATATTTTTTTTTCATCTTAAAAATATCCCCAACTTCAATAGGTAATAATAGAATACATTTTCGTTATAAATGCCTTTATTATAAAAAAAATGGACCTAATTCAATTATTGGCCGAAAAGACTTCGTTCCGAAAAGCCCATGTATTTTTTTGTAATACGCCTCTTAAATTGGTAAGCAGTTTGCTTTTTCATTAACTTCCTTGACTTTATGTACCTACATTTTTATGGATAAGGTGGGTGTACCATGGAAGGCCACTCTAATAAATAAACAGTTATTATTCGTTCATATACTGGATAAATGAAACGAACGAATATTTAAGTAATACTTTGTTTTATTCCGTAAAATATAAACCACTTTTTTAAATTTCAGATTTGATCAATATTGATTAAACTTAAGTTTCATTGAACTCTTAAAAATGGCCTTGCTAGGAACAAGGCTCCTTAGAAGGCCATTATAATAAATCAGTCATTTAACACTAAAAGTTAATAAATAGCCATTAATACTACAACAAAAAGAAATGGTTTATATAATACGTAATAAAACAAAGTATTACTTAAATATTTGTTAGTTTCATTTATCCAGTCAATAAACGAATAATAACCATTTATTTGTTAGAGTGGCCTTCTATGGTACACCCACCTTATTTTAACGTCGCCGATTTCCGATATCAATGAAGCAAGGGACCGTACTGCCAAAATAGTGGCGCGAGCGATTCACCGCCGCGTCTGTGATTTCTAGTTCGATGGATGTTTATGTAGATAGAAGGAATTTGTCATCACATGGCAATAACTACGAAATTTTAATAATTGGCCTTCGAAGGAGCATGGCCTTCCATGGTCCACCCACCTTACAAGAAGAATAAATATTTGAGTAAAAAATACCCCACGATGATACACGTGAAAGAGGTTTACAAAGTAGATTATGATGACACAGACAATCGGGGAACCACCCCCACGAGTCATACCTACTCATAATTTTTTTAACCAACATATCATATTGACAGTAACTGTATTTAAATATTATTCTCTACATAATAACTTAAGTTCCCATACACATTTCAACACCTATGTATTAAGACAAGAAAACTATCAATAGAGCTTACAAGTCGTGACAAAAACAACACGACTGTGTTGAACGCTCTACTATTGTCTCTGGCAACTATCGATTCAAACAATCGATCCCTACTTTATCCGAGTACACACTATTTGCATCGATTCTTATGCACAACGTAATCGATGTAATAGAAAGTGTACGTATTCCTTCGTGTTACGTAGTATGATCACATCAAATTATTAATTCTGGTCAGCACGAATCGTGATGAAAGTGGTTGACTCGTAAAGAGGAACTGACAAGCCAATTATATGGATCCAACGGTATAGAAATTATAGAACGCTGGTTTATTGGAAAAAGGTATTCTTCGACAAATTACGACCAGTAATTGGGGGTTAAAAATAACGAGGGAAACGATTTTCTGACAGGGAAATCGAAACCAATTAGATAGAAAAATTCGATGTTCAAAACTGTTTGAATAAATTCAATATAAATATTGCGGGGTAGATTTCATTTCGGAATTTGAATTTTCAATAAAAATTGGTTGAAGGATTTATGACAGAGTCGTTTTTTGAACGGTTTTGAATTTTGAAATGAGTTCGATTGCAATTATTGTTGGACACAGAAATGGCTGCCGATGGTTTACGGGTCTACCTACCTATAAATTAATGTTTTTGCAACACACTGTTGTGGCGGCCGCCTCCCATTCATGGAGGCACGAACCTCTGTGTTCCTCTTAGGATTCTTGTTCAAAATCGATTCACCATCCTCATGTATGAAAAAAAAATACAAGAATTGTCACTTTGATTAATACTTATTATTTATATAAAATACCAGCCTGTACCGGAGATGACAAACAAACAACAGTTTTATTGATCATTGTTATGAATTTGGAAATCAAGACAAATGACTTATACTTAATCAGTAAAAAAGTCGTAGGAAATAAGTAGTTAAATTGTTAACTAGCTTTACACTGATAAATAAGCATTACCTTTGTACTCTCTTTTCTGTTCCCTTCTTGATTTCTGTATTTAGTGTGTACATAAATTGTTAAATAAATAAATGATAAGTCAAACATCACCTTTAATAATACGTTAATGGAACATTGCGTTTTTATTACTCTAGATTTTTTTTTACACAGTCGTTACTGCAGCTATCCTATTTTTTTATTACGTAGAAACATATATAAAATCACGCGTTAAAACATGGGGCTACGCAGAAACTACCGAACTCCACTTGCTACAATCCTTATGGTGGGATTCCATCAAAATTGTGCGCGAACATTTTGTGCAGTACAAAATGTTCGGGTACAATTTCCGTTACCACCGACATAGCTGTACGTATGTAACTTTTGTTCACAGTGCAGCACATTTGTAAATGAACATCTTAGGGTAGGGTAAATTATACTAGATCAGAGCCATAGTCTTATCTCCTTTACTCTCTTTAGTCTCCATGTTTTCCCGTCTGCCCCTTTGAAAGGGCACAGGACCTGGATGGAAGAAAGTCAATCCACGCGGATACCTACTATTTATATCTATTGTTATGTTCTAAGTAGCTAGATATTTGGTTTCTTCGGCTACACGGTGTACTTACTCGGAAATTTATGATGAATTTAATTTTTATTCAGACTAATTATTATTAAATCTTATCATAAACGTTTTTTATCTAAATTTTATTATTCGTATATCTTATTGATTAGAAATTAATGCTTCCATTTATCTTTATGAATTGGTTGATTGCGATAATCTACGGTAAAATATTCAGTGCGCCGGGGATTCGGCTAAGGCCGGTCCATTTATTGTTTGTTTGTTAATTCTGGAACGTGGTGAGTAAATAATTGGAATTTTCTTAAAAAAAGGACCTTGAGGTCTTTCAAGTGTGTTTCACAAGTGTTCTGTTAAAGGCATGTATGTATAGATATTTAAGCACAATGGTGGTCCATTATAAATAACATTGACCGCTGACGATTCGCTTAGAAAGATATGTACACGGACCTAGCTACGTCACGTGCGTAGACTAGCTCTTGAAGAAAGAGTTCCTCAGGCATGTATAGGAACCTACCTTCCAATGCCCAAAGAGAGGCTGCCAGTTGTATGGGACTAGAGTGCAAGCTGTCGTTTAAGAAAAAGTAATGCAAAGATAAGAAACCGTCCACAAGATTCTGTAAGTAGGTAATTGCTAGGCAAGGCAATGGATATTACATTATAGGCGACTCGATTCAACGTTGATGGCTTGATGACCATTATCTACCCTCGTACAACCATGGACATAATCTAATCTTACACTGATTATTATTTATTGTGAGCTCCCGATATTTCGACGCTGTTACAAGCGCCATGATCGCGGGATGACTGGAGAATGCGGGTGGATGGTAAAACATAGTTAGGTACAGACAAATCTGTCTAACATCTAATGTAAATAATGTGTGTATGTAATGTATATCTGTATGGCCATAATCTGCCTTCAACGTTTCCACTACAGGGAGACAGGTGATCCACAACCCAAGCTCAGTGCGAATGTCACATGCCTTCGATTTTTCAGCCCTCACATAAACAAGGCTTTATTTTCCCAAACCAATCTTAAAAGAAAGTAGAGCAGTTTCCTTTCGAACTTCAAGTTAGTAGCTATTCTAGCCAATGCCACAGCGAGAACTAGCGGATAGGTAATAAATATCAAATCTCGACGCCCTCTGGAGCGAGAACGCAATATAGAATTTTTGGGGAAGAAAAATAAATTGTGTTTTAAGATTATTGAACTCTGTAGAATATTGCCATTTTTTTTTTGAGAACCTTGGGAGGCGATTGGCAATTACACAATTTTTGAACAAGATGTCTTTGGGAATTTCATGAAACTGATAATTAAATATCATCGTCTGTAGCAACCGATTATGATTAGATAGGTATTTAATTTATGACTTACTGTAATTTTTATTCAGATTAATTATTTTTCAATGTTATTACAAAATTCGTAATAAGTAATAGACTATAGACTATGTAGGTAGGTATCCTCTTCATTCATAGTGCAAAGAACAGAAAGGTATTAAGATACATCGCCATTTTAGCACTTAGCGAAACATTTCGCCATTACCTCATTGTGACAGTCGCTTACCATTCTGTGTATTTTCATTGACTAATCTGTATTACTATGTATATGTTTACTTATATATATTTTGATATGAATTTATAGTATTTAATATATATTAGTATAAAAAAAACAAAAAAAAACAGGTTTACACCTAACACTGTTTGTCTCTGCATCACCCAAAGGTTGACTGGTAGAAATTGCCTATGGCATTAAGTCCGCCTCTGTACTCTGCTCTCGTATACAAATCTATCAATCGGAACTGTTCCTTTGGCAATCAACTTAGATCAAGAAAAATATAAATTCAAGTTTTATCAACAACAAAAAAATTATTTCTTTGATGGCACGGCGGTTGCGAGCGAGTATGTTGTGAGATAAACTCAATGCAAGCGACTCATGCAGTAGGTACATGAAACACCATGGACATTCCGGATCCCCCTGAACTGCACCGATAGCAATGATCGGCTTGGGCGTATAGTTGGCTGTTTTGCAACCGACTAGTCGACCAGTTGATGGCAATAGACGAATCTATTGCCATCAACTGGCCTAATTTACCTAAACTACAGTGTTTTTTTTATTCCTTTTAAATCGCTACTATTATTTTTTAATGAATTAAATAAAAGTACAATATATTTCACTTTCGCGGCCATCTGCGCTCAGAACGGCGCAGTGAAATTTTGCTTGAAAAATTGTACTTTTATTTAAATGTTGAAGATTATTTTCGTATAAATATTACGTCAAAATGATGTACAATTTCGGAGATATCGGGGCTTGTTCCGAAGTCTTTTCGGTCATTAATTGAATTAGGTCCATTTTTTTTTCTTTACAATAAAGGCATATAACGATAATGTATTCAATCATTATTGAAGTTGGAGATATTTGTAAGATGAAAAAAAAATATTTTGATGGTATGGATTCAATAAATTCTACAAATTAGAGCTCCAAAATCACGTCTCCGTGAGTTTTTGTCTAAACATGCATCGCGAGAACGATTATTACTGAATAAATTAATGATTTATCTAAAATTCGCTTTATTATTATTGTCGTAGAGGAAACGGACTATTTTTAACAAGTAATTGTTATTACAAACCACGTACGGATAACATACAATTTCAACAAGAAAACCTTGCAATTTCGAGTTTTTTTTTGTAATAGGCCTCTTAAGCCCTAATTACAACATGTATACGTATCTTATTTAGTAGCACGCGAGTCCTATCAATGAGCATGACTTTCTCAAACAGTATTAAATCTACCTACATACAAGTAGATAAATTAAAATAATTTTATAGCAACTATTTTTCATATCGATATCATTAGCTTAGATAAGACAAAACAATAATGATTACACGGATTAAGATAGATTTGTGTTATCCGATATTGTGACTGACCGTATTTTCATACATACATTACATACGTAACAACATATTTGTCTGATTATACTTCGTTGCTTCGTCCTTCGAGATTAGATAACATTGTAGTAATACGTCTAATATATCGCCTTTCATCCACTAAGTTGTAGGTTTTTTTTTTTTTTTTTTTTTGTGGGTACTTTTGTATTCCTATTCGTTATGCCTGCAGTGTCACTCATTCGCGTTTTAGTGCTTCGCCGATCACCACTTTATTTCCCTTTTTCGTTAAAAAATTGAAAAAAAGATGCCAAAACGTACTCACACAAACGACGACAGTGATTATTTGAGACGGAAGATCCGAAAACTTAAAAAGAAAATCAATAAACGCGACAAACGGTCGCGTGTTCGAATGTGTTCCGAAAGCAGTAGTTCGTCGGCGAATATGTCGCCTGAGCTATCGCATCATGAAGGTAAGCTGAAGTGTTTTTATCATCAATATTAAAAACAAAAGAAAGATATTGTGAATAGTTTTTAGGACTATATCCGTATCTAAAATTGACATGACGTCATGCACCAAATAATGTTGTGTACATCTCAAGGGGGTGTTACCTTCATATAATTTTGGATTCCCAATTTATATTGGGAAAAATGACATACCCACAAAATATGTGATTGTATACATTTGAAAGGAATGTTATCTTCACATTATTTAATGACCTACTTAGTTACCTACGAGCGTGTTACCCTCATATTATTTCGATTTCCCAATTTATTGGGTTAAATTAAACCACAGTAGGCGTGATTGTGTACATTTGAAAGGAATGTTACCTTCACATTATTTAATGACCTACTTACATATAAATACAATTTGGGTACACACATACCTAGTGTTGTGGATAGTTTTAAAGGACTATCGCCGCGCTATTCTCTTTTCGATACCTACATATGGTAATCATTATATTCCAGATGATATGGAAGTTCATCCTGAGGTCGAATCCGTGCAGATTATTGATACGGAAGAACCCCAACCGGGTACGTCCGCCTCGGCTACAGACACCCCTGCTACAGATGCGGTACAGTCAGTGCAGTCAGTACCCCCTGTAGAAGCAGCGCTTGACCCTCCTGAATTGGATGAAGAGATTTTGAATCTCTTGGGCGAAACACCTTCAAAAGATAAAAAATATGGACCGGATATTAGAGGTGAGTTATCTGTTCGCTGGGAACACATCGCGACGACAGGTCTGACGAAGGATGCCAGAAAAGAGCTGCTAGAAAGACATCTTGTTCCAAATAACTGCAAGAAGATTGACGCGCCGAAGTTAAATCCTGAAATAAAGGCCGCTTTATCAGATGTGCTTGTCAAGAAAGACAAAGCACTGGAGAACAAACAGGTGCAAGTCGCAGCAAGTATATCTTGTATTAGTAAAGCTCTTAATATATTGTTCTCCTCAGATCCAAAAGACCAGACCGTTATAAAATTACTGATCGAAGCGGGTCGACTGATGTGTGACTCACAACACAATGAGTCCATGACAAGACGTAGTTTTATATGTTCTACAATAAAGAAGGACATTAAAGATCAATTATTTAATACAGAAATCGATAATTTCTTATTTGGAGAACAGCTGACTGATACTCTCAAAGCTGCAAAAGCGATATCGAAATCAGGCGCTGAAATTAAAATAAACACCCAAGTCAGAAGACCTGTACCAGCCCAGAGACCGAGACAGGCCACCGCTCAGGCTTTAAACCAGAGGCCTCCGTTCCCGCCAGCCCGGCAGGCAGGAGCAGCGAGGAGGACCGATCCGGCACCGCGCCCGCGACCGCAGCAGCCACCGAGACAGCAGCCGCGCTCGCAGCAGCGCCCAGCCCCCCGGCGTTAGACTTGGTATGTTCCGCAGGACGATTATCATATTTTTATGATCAATGGCAATTAATAACCAATGATCCTGTTATATTATCATGGATAAGAGGTTACGAGATACCGTTTACTAAACCGGTTTATCAGTCACACGAACCTAATCTGCCAATTTTATCTTCATCAGAATCAGTTTAATACAGGGTGACCATCACTGATCTTATAAACAGTGGAGCTATCTCACTTTGTGAACCATGTGAAGGACAGTTTCTTTCTAGCTATTTCCTGGTCAAAAACAAAAAGTCTTTGAATAAGCACATCATAACAGAACATTTTAAAATTGAAGATCTGAGAACAACTTTAAAACTAGTATCAAAAAACAGTTTCATGGCCACCCTTGATTTGAAGGATGCGTATTTTCTCGTATCCATAAGCCCAACCTGCAGAAAGTACTTACGATTTAGGTATGATGGTAAAATTTACCAATTTAATGTTTTACCGTTTGGCCTCAACACAGCCCCATTTGTTTTTACAAAATTATTAAAACCGGTAATTGGTTTGCTGAGGTCATTAGGTTATTTGTCATCAATTTACTTAGATGACATTTGTATTATTTCTAATAATTATCAAGATTGTCTAGATAATATTTTAAAAACAAAAAGTATTTTGAAGTCCTTAGGATTTATAATCAATTATGATAAGAGCTGTATGATTCCGAGTAACGTGTGTAAATACCTTGGTTTCGAAATAGATACGAAAAAATTCCAAGTTAGCCTACCTAAAGAAAAACGAAATTTAATTAAAAAAGAATTACAATCATTTCAACTCAAAAAACGTTGTAAAATAAGACATTTTGCACGCTTGGTAGGCCTACTCACTTCATCCTGCCCAGCGATTCAGTATGGTTGGCTTTATACTAAGCAAATGGAAAGATGCAAATACCTTGCATTATGTCAAACAAGTAATTATGATAACCACATGTTTTTACCACAGTATTTACAAGATGATTTTACCTGGTGGTTAAAATCAATTGATGTCGCAGTCAATCCCATTAGGCAAGACTGCTACTCGCTAGAAATATTTTCGGATGCTAGCAAAAAAGGGTGGGGGGCAGCATGCGGTGAGGAGACCGCCAGTGGCCAGTGGAGTCATTTGGAATGCGTCAAGCATATTAACTATCTAGAACTCCTGGCAGCTTTCTTGGGTTTACAAACATTCGCAAAGGGATTAAGTAATTGTCAAGTTTTACTACGTATTGACAACACAACTGCTATTTCATACATCAACCGTATGGGTGGAGTAAGATTTCCACATCTAACTGAAATTACAAAGTCCTTGTGGCAATGGTGTGAAGCTCGTGGTATATTTATATTCGCTTCATACATAAGTTCAGCAGATAATGAAATAGCAGATGCAGAGTCTAGAAAATCTCACCCAGATACCGAATGGGAGATCACAGATCATGCTTTCGAAAAGATTGTACAGGCCTTCGGTCGACCTAAAATAGATCTTTTTGCATCAAGAATTAACAATAAATGTTTTAAGTACATCTCGTGGAATAGAGACCCTGGAGCATTCGCTGTGAACGCTTTTACATTAAACTGGAAAAATCTTGTTTTCTACGCATTCCCTCCCTTTGCAGTAATACTAAAAGTCTTACGCAAAATAATAACTGATCAGGCCGAGGGTATTGTTGTGGTGCCATTTTGGCCCACGCAACCCTGGTTTCCACTTTATCAAAAACTTCTTTGTTCTGAATTAATTCAGTTTACACCTTCTGATAATGTGTTGTTATCTATTTCCAACAGTCTACCCAAGCTCACATTGATTGCAGGGAAGTTATCAGGACGGCACTTCGAAACAGAAGAATCCCATCGTCAGCTTTAGATATTATGATAGCTTCCTTGTCTGAGAAATCCATGAAACAATATGACGTTGCAATTAGACGTTGGGTAAGCTTTTGTAAAACTCACAGTATCGAAATACATGAGGCGTCAATTCCGATGGTAATTTATTTTCTCACTGAATTATTTAATTCTGGTTTACAATACGGATCTTTAAACAGTCATCGCTCCGCTCTGTCTTTGATCTTAGGATCGAGAGTAGGGTCTGATGACCGCGTTATTAGACTTTTTAAAGGTTTTTACAAACTTCGTCCTCCAACCCCCAAATATAATATCACTTGGGACACCTCAATAGTTTTAAATTTTTTATCAAAATGGCACCCAAATAGTAGTTTAAGTTTAGAACAATTAACCAAAAAGACCGTAACATTGCTCATGCTTATAACTGCACACAGAGTACAGACAATTAGCAAAATAACACTACAAAATTTGATTATTAATGATCAGTTTATATTAATCAAGATAGCCGACTTCATAAAAACGTCTCGTCCGGGTTCAGCTCAACCTTCTCTGAAAATTCCATTTTATAAAGACAGACCGGAAATATGTCCGGCTGAAGCTTTGGTAGCTTATATAGATAGGACAAAGTCTTTAAGAAACAATACCAATAACTTATTCCTTACTATTAAAAAACCACACAAACCGGTGTCCACAAATACCATCAGCCGATGGATAAAAAACATGTTATTAATTAGCGGAATTGACACCTCTATATTTTCTGCTCACTCCACCAGACACGCAGCTACCTCAGCCGCTCATAGAGCTGGTGTCACAATATTGACACAATACGAAAGACAGCTGGGTGGAGTGACAGCTCCAATGTCTTTGCTAGATATTACCATAGAGATATTCAATGTGAACAACTTGATCAATTTGCTTTGTCAATCCTAAATTCCGATTGATGTATTATGTTAAAATGTTAGTAAAAACTTTAATCAAAATCAATGAGAAGATACATTTTAATTTTAATGATAATTTTAGTTTTGTTTGATCATTATACTTTTAATGTTTAAACATAAGTGTTTTAATATTTCAACTCTTTCAAAATCTACAATGTTATCTAATCTCGAAGGACGAAGCAACGAAGTATAATTGGAGATTAAACGAACTTACCTGAAGTGAAGTTCTATCCAAATTATACGAGTTGCTTCGTCCGAAGAGATTAGTTCCCTCCCAGCCCTTTAACTCCCAATGTCTGTAGTGAAATATTAAAAAGGGTTCCAGGCTTTCAACTAAATGAGTGACACTGCAGGCATAACGAATAGGAATACAAAAGTACCCACAAAAAAAAAAAAAAAAAAAAACCTACAACTTAGTGGATGAAAGGCGATATATTAGACGTATTACTACAATGTTATCTAATCTCTTCGGACGAAGCAACTCGTATAATTTGGATAGAACTTCACTTCAGGTAAGTTCGTTTAATCTCCAATTATTATTAAACGTTAAATCGATTTGTTAAGGGCACTTGTACGATAATTAAACGTATCTCATTAAGCAAGGCTTGATATACATATATAATCTGTATATTGCGGTTAAGTCAACTCTTTAGTAGACTACCTCAATGTACAGATCAATAGCAGGTTCAGCAGGTTCAGGCCCATAATAACGGGTCAAAAAGAAGTTGTTCTCGCTGTCATGTTTCTGTCTGTTGTTTATTTAATTAATTCATCAGAAAGCTGTTAGCTAAGAAACACATTACAGATGTCCACTTTCACAAGATCCAGGTGTTCACAGATTGACTCACATTTGCATTAGTTGTGTTGACGTCTACTCGAGTAACTTCACAATAAAACACTTTTGTAATGACGTCAAAAAAACTCCTGAAACTCATGAATGTAGATCGGCTGTAGAGATATCAATTCATACAGACATAACGTCACGCCTCTAATCCCCGAATGGTTGGGCAGTGGTGTACACCTAATAGTACGCCCACATCTCGATAGTTATGTTTTTAACCGACTTCAAAAAAAAGGAGGAGTTTGTTACCTCATATCTTCGTCATTTATTAACCGATTTGAAAAATTCTTCTTTTATCTGAATGGATCTACTTCCCGATTGGTCCCATAGAAATTTCATCGAAATCGGTTCAGCAGTTTGGTTTTGAAATCAAAATAGCTGGAAAAAATATGTCATCCAAGTAAAAGAAATTGCGAAATTGATACTTGACAAGGATTTGTGTGATGCGATAACTAAAAAGGGTAAAATAAAAACTGTGGCTATTGTTTGTTTCATTGACTTTTTTGCCACCGACTTCCGAAAGTAAAGTTATTTTCCACTTTTTTTTGTTTTTTTTTTGGAAGTCGATTTTTTTTAAGTCCCATGTAATAGGAGGCGAGCCTATTGCTATCAACCGGGCACATAACAAAACTCCAAACCAAAAAACAATATGCCCGACCCGAGAATCGAGTCCGGACCTCATGCTCAGCTATCGCACTTGCGACCACTAGATCGACGAGATAACAATACCTAGAAAGTAAATTGGCAAGCAAAAGTAAAAGGCAATCTTTACTAATATGTATTATAAACGTGAAAGTTTGTATGTATGGATGTTTGTTATTCCTTCACGCAAAAACTATAAAACAGATTTGGATGAAACTTGGCATACAGATAGTTCATAATCTGGATTAACACATACGGTACTTTTTATCCCAGTAGTACGATCCCGTGGGATAATAACTGAACCCCATGCGGGCGAAGTCGAGGGCATAAGCTAGTTATTAAATACTAGCTGACCGACGTAACTTCGTCTGCGTAACATTTTGGATTAATGCTCCGCTCCTATTGGTCGCTGCGTGATGTTTTATATATAGCCTATAGTCTTTCTCGATAAATGGGCTATCCAACACTAAAATAATTTTTCAATTCGAACCAGCAGTTTCTGAGATTAGCGCGTTCAACCAAACAAATAAACAAACTCTTCAACTTTATAATATTATTATTTATTATTATATTATTTATAATAGTATAGATTGGTATTTGTTTGATAACAAAGAACAAAGTATACGAAACATTTGTATTATTCTGTCTGTGCATCATTATATGCGTGTCATGTGTAGTGCCAAGATATTCCTTTGTACACTGTATTTAAAATTCTAAACTAGTTACACCCGCATTACTTATCCATCCAACTTGAACTGCAATCTAGGCGCCTGAGTGCTATGTAAACTCCACGTTCTTCGCTGTCTCAAGGAAATTACTTTCTGTAAAGTTCACAAGCTTAAGTACTGTACAACCTAATTAGTTTTTAATAAATAAATAAAATACTGTAGAACCTAATTAGTTTTAATTGTATTTGGTTTCCTTGCTCATGTTGCCAAATTGTACGAAACAATATATAAGATGTAGATTTGCATCCTCGTCAAAATTCAGGAGGTTGTCATAAAAGATGTAAATAATTCAATTTAAATTACGGTACCCGGTCAATAATAATAACCCTGCTTTTTAGTTGTTTAAATTGGACACTATTTCAGAATGAAGCCCTTCTCAAAAGAGGCGAATTATCCGTTTATCGAATAAACGTCTGCTTTTGTTTGCGTGTTTGAAACCGCGATTATATGGCTAGAATTACACGTAGACGGTCCGCGTTTTAATACGTGTGGTGTACACTTACCGATTTCCGATATGAAGAAAAAAATATAAAAAATACCTACCCATTTTATTATTGATTCGGGTCGAGAATCATTAGCATAGTTACTTCCTTGAATTTGACGAGGATGCATAGTAGGACCCTGTATGTATACTACTGACGTAATTCTTACTAATTATAAATAAGGATATTTTGTTTACGTATCCTGTCCAGCGTATTCCGACATGGAAAGGGTAATCCATGTTTTATATACTAAGGTCGACATTTCAGAACTGCAAATTAATGTAGTAATGATCTGAAAATTTACAGTTAACCGTTATATGCTTTTAAGTTGTAGGAGTACTTAGTAATGTATAGGTAAATTAAGCTGAAAATATTTTTTCATATTTATTTAAACCATTCATTCTCTAATGGTTTATAGGTAGGTAGGTAAGATACATTCAATAATTTGGTAATATTGGGGATGGTATCTCACAGTGTGCTCTTTGTTCACAGTTGTTCCCCAACCAAGATGGCGCAGGAAAACAGCAACTCCACTCTGGAGATGGGGACCAGTGACCAGGTGAGAGTTAAAAACCATAATTTCCTTGTCAACGACACAATTTACCATTTGGCTGGGACCACACGCTCGCTGCTCTCGCTATGAGAAATGCACTAATTGATTATTTTAGGACCTTGGACGAATTCTAAGGAAAAATGCAGCATGAGTGTGAAAATTATTGTCTGTGATATTTTGACTTTACTGCATTTGCTGGTCAGTGCTATTATTACGAGGGCAGCATGGTGGAATGTAAAAGTGACAAATTCGAAAAAAATCGATAGATGCCCGCATCTATGGTGTATGTGTCCCTTGGAGGACGCCTGTGTCCAGCAATCGACGCTGTGATTGTGATGATGATGTGCTTCGCAATCGTAACGAGACGAATGACGTCATCATTGAATATTTTAAACATTTTTGGGGGCCCACGGTAAGCGCTGGTCACTTATAAAACAACGTACGGAGGTCTAAACAGAAAATTTACTGGAATACATAAATAAAACATAACAATAAACAGTACCTACTTGGAATATAATGTAACTAAAGAACAGCCAATAACAAATGTAACAAATATCCAATTCGTACGAAAAACGAGAAGTATATATACCTACGAAAAACCTAGTACAGATATCAATTTACAAAGAATTTGATGTGTACCAGTAACTTTTTCCTTATTTTGTATTTCTGAGCATTTAAATGGCTAATTACGATACATTCTTGAGATTCGTATAGATTAATTAACTTAGCAAATTGCGTCCCAGTAGTACATTTTGATATACATACCTAAGTGGGGAAACTTTGTTATTGCGGCCGAGGCGGAATACACACAGGAGCCGCCAGGCGAAGCTGTTATGGAGCCGTGAACTGCTGTAACAAATGCCCACTTGTATCAAACGACGGTTATCAAGACACTTTCGAAGAAATATAATAATAATAGAACGAAATGTATTTTTGTCATAAACTATTAAGAAACTAAATGATTTGCTTTTTTTCCCGCGCTTCGCTTTCGCCAGTTTGAAGGAGAGGCAAAGGTATGAAGTCTCTAAACAGCCTAATGTGAAGAAAACAAACAAATATTTTGAATTCATAAAGTGTTTCCTTGTGATATTCTTTTTATAAAGACAATTTAAATATTCAAAAAAAAATAAGTATTGAAAAAAAATTAAACAAAACAGAAACACCTGCCCATGGTAGTGGCACGCCACCTGGCTGTGGAATTTTTATTTCCGCACTAGTGCAGACAAATAAAAAAATCCACGGGTGTGAAATACATTGCATGTTGAACCTAATCGTAGTGCGCTAAGAGCCAGTTTTCGAGGAAGTATGTATATTAAAAAATTATTTACCTTTTATAAACAGGTTTATTTACCTAAAGACCCACTGCACATTAAATGTGACTATTTAAAATTAAAAAGTCATCAGCGACATCAATTACGTCATTAATAACCTAATTACCTGCCACATATACTAATGTCTTTGTAACTGCAATATAGAGACAGCTCAGTAAAGATAAAGAGAAATCCCCCTGTACATCATCAGACATCCATAAATCTTGAATGATGTTTATTTTGCAAATAGGTTTTAATAAACACTTTTACACGTCGCCTTTTTTTAAACTAAATGAGGCTGGTGTTTCGTACCTGACTACTCTGAGAAGAAACAGCCAAAACAAACTCGGAGGTCATAGTCTTTTTAAGGTCCAGACAATCAATCATTCCACATCTCGAAATAATTTCACATAATCATGTAGACGATATCAAGACGATGTTCGTGGAAGATCCGTTAAACCTAGCCAAATGTGCATCATAAACAACTGGATGGTACCTAGACACTAAATTAGAAGAAAAAAAACACATAAACATATAGAAAACTAGATTTCATTTGAATAATAGTACAATAAAAACAGGTTTGATAAAAAAATACAAATCCTCAACTCCTAAGCTATGTAGCTTAGGAGTTTAAAAAGTTTGGAAAAATCATGTAAGTAGCAACCTACTCATGTTATTTTTATGTACGTATAAAAAAGGAAGAAAGACTATTGTAAAATAGACCATATTAACGATGCACTATTTCATAAAATTGCCGTTCTTGACGTGGACGTTGCACGGGCTGCTGTAGAACCATCGACAATTTATCCATAAAATAAACATGAAAATAAAAAATCAAATTAATTACACCATTTTTCTTACTACAATGAGCCGTAACCTATACGTAATTGATGCTAAATGTTGAACGAACAACAGATAACCTTCGATAACCCCCGGTGGAGTAACTTACATGTAAAAAACCTAATCAAGGTCCACATTCGTGTCGAGTCCATTCCACTTTTGTTCAGTGAGCGGAATGGCCGCTCATTTGTGAATAAATGATTTAATTGCAATATTGTTTCGTCAAAATATTAAGGAGTATGGGTTTAAGTGTCCTTATGTGTAGTTTATAAATAGTGATTTTTGGATTGCAGTGCAGTGTATCTAGTTCAAAAGTTATGTATTTATTTGTTGTTTTTTGTTGAGAATATTTCTGCTTATCCTTTTGTAATAATATCTTCATAAAATTATTCTAAGTAGGTTTTATTTTTTTGTCATTTCGTTTACTCATACACCCCCTCATACATAAATAAATTAAAGCACTAGTATATAGTTATATTTGACGTACTTAAAGTTTACCAAAAGATAACAAACCTACGTCTCTACTTCACCTGTGGTCACATTATTAAGGAAAACCCCATCGAAAATTATGAATCTCGACTCATTTAGGTACATCCATTATGATATTATTTTAAAATTAATAACTACGTTCTAACTTATTGTTCACTCAGTCTGTTTACTAAATTACAAGCGATGCGGTTGAATTTTTGACGCCCCGTAATTATTTTTCTCTTTTGATACTTGTACATAATTATTTTCTTTGTGATAAGTTTATTTGTAGTTTGTAAATCATGGTAAATAATACATAGCTTCATTTAAATCTGTTACAACGGCAATACATGAATAATTTGAGTGTACGGCCAAAAAGTCTGTTTTTCACAAAAGGTAATTAATGTAAACAATATAATTTAAAGAACTTATACTTATCTAAAATCTTCTTTGTCAAGTTTAATCATCTGGTTGTCTTTACAATTGATCATAAATGATATTTTTTTTGCAAGATCCTGGAGCTTTGTGCGTGTGTAGTTGACGCCTGTTTACCTTCAAATCGTTAATAAATTATTATGTATATATCTTGGGCTTCCTAGTCACTTTAACTTGTCTCTCTATACTCGTTATTGTAAGATAATAATATTGCTATGATGTACAGTAGCTGAGAAACTGTTTATTTTGACATTGATGGCAATTTTACAGATTGCGTTGAACGATTTTCGCTAGTGCTGAAATAGTGAAAATTTGATAATTTGAGTAACAATGTCAACAGCATTTAACCTTTTATTGATGTTATTAAATATTATACAATTAATAAACTATACTAATATTATAAAGAGGTGAAGTTTGTAAGATTTTTAGCAGGAGGTAATTTTACAAGACCACACATTATTTAAAAATTCTTTCACGGATAGATAGCTAAACTATTACCGATAGCCATAGAATGTGTTTTGCCAGAAAGACAAAAAACTAGACACACTAATACACACACAAACACACACACACACACACACACACACACTACACACACACACACACACACAGATAGACACACACACACAACACCCACACACACTGACAGTTAAAAACTAATGTCATTCCTTGTTGTCGTGCTTCCAGCTCCCTAAGTTTTTTTTTAAATATTAAGTCAAGTGTCCCACTGCTGGGCAAAAGCCTCCCCTTTCCCCCCAGAAATAATAACTCAACATAAATTTCCAGGTCCTGGTCGCAACCAAACGCAAGAAGACACTAGGATACCTAATCGGAACCGTCGCCATGTTGGTAGCACTTGGAGTGGTGCTTACACTCATCATCGTCCTGTCAGGCGGCGACAATGGTACGGCCCAGCCTATCGAGGGTACTGAGAGACCCACGACTCCGGTCGTGCCGATAGACCCGACTATTCCGACCACTACCTCGACGCCTGCTCCGACGACTGCTCCACCGCCGATAACGGAACCGCCGCCAGCTCCGCTAGAACTGGAGGAGATTATCGATGGGATATACTCACCGCCTTCCTTCAATGCCACTTGGTCTTCAGGTATGTTTATTTAAACTTTAATTTGTTAAGATTTGGCCGATTTTCTTCAAACTGCAGCAGTAACTTTGTTTTTGATAAACAAAGTTAGTTTTGCTGTTGAGTGTAAATTTACATCTGAATAAGCGCTTAAAAGATTGTTAACTAGCTTTTGCCCACGACTTCGTACGCATGGTACAATTTACAATTAAAATAACAATAAAAGATCATTTCCTGTGGTAAAATGTAGCCAATATTTTGAGTATAGAGCATCTAGCAGTAGAGCGGTGAAAACTGCGTTCAAACCCATCCAGCAGTTTTTGCGTGATGCGCGTACATACATACAGACAGAAAGACAGACAGACAGATGGATGGGCAGACAAAAATTCTAAAAACTGTTGTTTTGGCTTTTGTTGCTCCGCTCGCTCTCCAGACGACCCAGTGTCTTCTTTCTTAAGGATCCAATAATTCTAACCTGTTCAAGGCAAACTGCCAAAAAAATCGTTCTTATAAAACTTGCCATAAAACAAAGCGTTGGAAGGTAAGTAACCACGAAATATCTTCCACAAGAAATGCTTGATAATCAAAATCTTTTTATCTCTCACAATTCTCCGTTGCCCTTAAACCGTTGCTTACAAAACTGGTTGGATTTCAATATCATAAAATTGTTCATAACGACCCGACTGGTAAACATTGCGTGCAGTTCCATGTCTTACATAAGCAACAGCAAATTACCCAAATGCAAGATTACGTTGCGTTCTTGGATTTAAGAATAAAATATCCATTGTTATGTAAATGCGAAGTTAAAACTTAAGATTTTTAAGGTCAGTTTGCCAATTATGTTGGAATAAAGCTGTTGGTAGCTATAATCATCAAAATAAACACGTTATGCGTTGCATGTTTCGGAAATATTGGACCTTTCACTTCAATATCCGATGTCCATAAAGTCAACGAACGATTTTGGCACCTCCGCAAAGTTAGTTTTAATAGAAGACTATCTGTGCCCCGCGGTTTTCACCAGCCTCTGTCTTTTTTTTTTATTGCTCTGCTCTTATGGGTTGTCGCGTGATGTAGAAATCTTATAACCTTGCTCAAGACGATTTTTTTTTAATTCGACTATTCATTGCAGAGATAAAATTTGCTTTCAAATGAACAAAGAAAAACACAAAAACTGTCCAGCTTAATAATATGAGTATAATTTACGCAATGAACGTGACACATGAAATTCAATAAGGATACCATATTTCATGGAAGCCGTTGGTTTGGCTCGCGGGGATGTCCTGGAGTACTTAATGCTTAGTCCAATGAGATAATTAAGTATTGTGTGTCACTGACTCTTTGAGTATAAATAACCAAAGAGTCACTAAAAAAGTATAAAAATTACGTATAGGAACCGTGTAAGTTTTATCCTTGCACATTATTTTCATAATTTTAGCGCCACTAGTAATAAAAACACGAGTATAAATCCAAGGATTTCGGAAGCATGAATATTTATAATTATTTAAATTGATAAACTTTATTATGTTTTGTTCAATATGCCAATGAACTTTTGGCCAAACACCAGCGAAGCAAGAAAATTGGTTTCCTTTTAATAAAAGTAAAATATCTTAGTTATTTATTCATTCATAAATACCGAAACTTTCGGGGTACAGGCAGGTAACGAAATGTTAAAAAATGCGCGTGGGACAGGACTCAGAACTCATAAAGTATTCATGTCTAAGATGTAAGAAAAAGGTCGGTCAAGTACGAATAAGTGGAAAAAATACGGTTCGGAGTTATACAAAGTTTCCTTTGTTAAAAGTTAAGCGGTTCGCCCGCGAGTTTGTCGTGGATAACTCGTGGGGTTTTCCAAAGTTTGATGTTGTAAGATTGCTTTTATCTCCCTCCATTTTTTTTTTTACTTTTTCAATTCGATGATACGTTCGTCTACCTACTACTTAGGTTATTATTGGTCTCAGTAGAGGGAAACTAAAACTAATCTTTCCCTTAAACTCAAGGGGAAGATTAGTTTTAGGTAGACCTGCTGTCCTGTATGGATCAGAATGTTGGGCCACAAAAGGGATGAATGAAAGGCATTTGCATGTGGCTGAGATGAAATGTTAAGGGGGATGTGGCGCCGGTGACTGAAAAGTTGTGCAGTAATCGATTATCGTGGTATGGACATGTTAATGTCTATACCACGACAGAGGATGCGGAGGAGTATGGATAAGTAGTAGGTATGTATGGATAAGTAGTAAGTATGGATAAATAGGAATGTAGACGGCTATAAGAGTAGAGGAAGACCAAAGAAACGATGGATGGACTGTGTGAAGGATGATATGGTTAGAAAGGAGGTAACTGCTGACATGACGAGTAATAGAGAAGTATGGAAGAAGACTTGTTGCGCCGACCCCAAATAAATTGGGATAAAAGAATGAGAATGGTGATGATGAGTGGGAAACTAATTGCAGCTTCAGAAATTTTCTTTACGTCTTTAGAATCCCTAGAGTAGGGTACTCTTTGGGTACTCAAAAAAGGCGCCATTGTCTAGATCAGGAGCGCCATCACCACAGTCTTTTTTTATTATGTTAATCCACAAACCTACTATCTACGGAAGTTTTTAAAATGTTTAGAAGTCTTTTAGAGCATGTCAAATCTGCCCGTTAAAAATTATATTAATAGAAAATTGTTTCATTAAATCGATACCGCCAACCAAACAGTTAATACCTAATGATGACTTGCCACATTTTCAAGTTAGTGCAATTAGCACTAATCACTATACCAGACAAGTAACTTAGTGCCCGTACGTTGGATTAATATATTGGTAGACCAAACCAAACTGGTAAGCATTACCTATTCCTAACACAAATTAGTGTGGGATGGAACGCGTAGGCACTATACTAATATATTACATATTAGAATTTGCCGCCAAGCCTGTGCTGAATACAGCCGACCCGAACATGTGTGTAACCCCTAACGTTTTGTATCTTTCATTAAAATCTAGAATTATGGACGAAGTCATCATTATGGCTTAGTCATCGAGCTACTTTTTTAAATTTGAACAGAGCATTTGGGCATTTTTAACTAGATAAGCCACTTCATCTAAACTAAAAAAAATCTAGTATGAGTTTGAACGTACGAGTACTTGTAGATACTTATTAATCCAGTTGATATGTCGGAAAAAGGTGAGGTAGCTAGAAAGTATTCGGAACTTAATGGAATTTTAACAGGTTGTTTGGGCGTACACTATTGTATTGTATAACAGGCTGGTGACACGTCCAAAGCGCGTATTTTGCGTACGGAGAGGGTACACCAGGAAATATATCCTAAGTTTTCAAAATCCTCAACACTTTGTTAGATTTTCACTTATATCTCATAAACCAAGGAAATTGTATGTACCATATTGGATTACAAAGTTGAAAAACATTAAATTTTATAAAAGTTCGTTGATAAACCAGATTTTTAAACTCAACATTAACGGAGATACAGCCGATCAAAATTAGTCAAAGTTTCTTGAAGTGTAAAAAAACCGGTCAAGTGCGAGTTGGACTCGCGCACCGAGGGTTCCGTACAAACCTGTGGGTATATAACTTTTTTTATATGACGAAACTAAAAATTTACGGTTTTCGTAATTTTTCCTATATCTGTACTATAAGACGTGACTTCGTACAAAATTTCAAGATTCTAAGTTCACGGGAAGTACCCTGTCGGTTTTGATTCCCGTGCGAGTTTCGAAAATTTGCGGAAATTTGCGGCCTAAGTGGCTGTATCTTTTGATTGCGTTGACTTAGAAGGTTGATTTTTCTACAGCTTCCAGGGACAGTAGAACTAAGTATCATATAGAAATTTCAGTTTGATACCTCCACGCGTTCCTGAGAAAAACGGTCTTGACGGACGGACGGACGGACGGACGGACGGACGGACGGACGGACGGACGGACGGACAACAAAGTGATCTTATAAGGGTTCCGTTTTTTCCTTTTGAGGTACGGAACCCTAAAAATAGCATAACTATTTATTACCATCATTTTCTACGTTAATTATGTTGATCAGTAATCAATATCAACGTCTTGGAAAACCTGTGATCCCACCCTCGCCCCAAACGTGACGATGTCTTATTGTAATGTAAGAAACGTTTTGTAAGGAACCTTATCTCACACCAAGACCCCATCGATGTACACACAATATGATGTCACCTGAGGAGTGGAAGAAGGGGGTGTTGTTGGGGTCCGCTGACCGAGCACCTGTTGTAATGTTATTTCCAAATTTTCATGCCTGATCATGACCGTACTGTAAATTCCTATTACTACAATATGTACAGTAATTCTTTGTTTATTCATAATTGACTAGCGGATACCCGGCCTGTGCTACTACGCTATAGTGCCTAATGCATTGTTTTAGTGGTCTAAAATCATCTTCGCATTATTGCCTTTCTTATGAAACCAGTTTGGGGCACATCAGTTGGATGGTTTCAAAGTCTATAACGGACACATATAGAACATCACCGTGAAAAGTGGAAGGGATGGGGGAGGTGTTTGCCCAGGAGTGGGACGATACGGGATAGCTAAAACAAAATATGGATTGCAGGTGTTATGTGTCAAGTGTTACTACACCTTTACACCACCAATATTAGCTGAGCTCCGATTTATAATAAGTGCGCTACAAAGGATCCCTTGGGTTTAAAGTGTTTTTTTCTTGCAGTCATTCATACATATGGTGTAAAAATATCCTAAACGAAGCCGTGAGGTACTTATTATTACCATAATTGCCACATTTTTTTAGACCCTTCCAAGGAACTTTCTAGTTACGGAGATATTGAAGTTCCAAAATATTCACACGTTTAAAAAATAATCAAATTTTTAATGTAGATTAATCTATGTTTTAACTATATACATTATAATAATTAAAATGACTAAAATTAACTGACTACAAACTATAAAAGAGCATTAAAAAACTCCTCAACGCTGTCAGCCGATAATGAGCCCACGAGACTGGCGGCGTTGCCACCACAGATATAATAAATACAGGAGATATGGCAAGGAGGCGTGGCGCTTGCGAACGCATCTAGCCGCAAAGAGGCTTGTTGCCAGTTTCGGCCATTAGTCGAATGTCAACTTGCGACGTCTTCACTGCTTGTGATTTTTTACAAAATGCCGCGTTGTACAGAGGTTGTTTGCAAAAATAACACCTCTATTGTGAATTATACGAAAGATGGCATCTCATTTCACACGTAAATACTAAAATATGATTGTTTTTCTTATTAAATTCATTAAAACATTACTTCGTGATACTAGAAACACGATAAAGTACCAAAAGCAATTATTTTCATTAGGAACAACAACCATTGTTTGCTTAATACACATCGATCAATGAATCGGCTGGTCTAATAGTGCAATGGATAAGTGTTTTACTGATACTCTCACTCACACGATAGTTTCGTGAAGCGGGTGTGTTTTAGGTAGATAATTAGAGAGGTGATGTCACTTTTGTGGTTGTCGATATTTTATACGATCCCTTAGTACGAATGATTACACAAGGGTAAAAAATTAGACTATTTATGTTACATGGAACTTTATAGCTGTTGTTTACTAATGTGAGGTACTTAATGATAAAAATTATATAATTAATTACTGAAAAATACAATTCATTACTATTTCTTGATTACTCGACTTATCTTTTATTGAATCAAGTATGGATTTTTAATTTATTGCGGTACTCTTACACATGTATCATTGATATCATCATCACAATTCACACCTTGGTTTTATTTTAACATTTTAGCTATCCGAAGTATCCAAAAATAAAAGAAAAGTTGATAAATGCGACAGGAAAAGGTCCAAACTGGTTTCCCACAAAAAATAACACGATATGTTCGTCTCACTTTGAGCCACCTCGAATTCAGGTGCAAAAATAGTACTGTATTTTTATATATAAAAAGGGCAAATTAAAGGTAACTGAATTTCATCGATATTATTTTTTCTACGATTACCTCTTCACATCACTAGTTGCGATGTGTGTTTATTCTGAGTCCGTAGCTACAGGTAGAAGCCCCGCCCTATGTATGCCTGTGTTCTATTAGTGAGTTTATTAGTGTTGCTGTAAGTTTCTTTGTGTGCGGGAGAAATATGAGCTCGTGTGCCGTTCTTATAGTTTTTGCTTTTGTGTTAGTGAATTAAGTGGGGAGAACACGGCGACATCTGAACTCGAATACATTTGTTTACAAATCATATCTCCTGTATTTATTATATCTGTGGTTGCCACGTTGTATGGCAACACTTAGCCTCTGGCCAAGGTAAATGCCAGCCCTTGGGTCACGGGAAGCGTCAACTAGGCGTTTGGAAATTTCCTTAAAAAGGCTGTGAGCACTCGGACCCCACGGCCCCAGAGTTTAAACCCCAAACGGCTCGAAAATATAGTTTCTACAAAGGTTACTATATTTACGCCGCTTGAGGTTCTCCGCAGCCGCAGCGGCAGCGCCAGCACAGCACGATGAGCTTGGAAGATGTGATGGCGCAAGAATATCGACACAAGTTGCGTCCCACACTAAAGGCCTACCCATCTTCCAAGGAAACAAAGACATGCCGTCCGGTCTTTTGCCATCGTCGCGTGCCAAGCCATTGGGCTCTAAGATAGCTGGAACGCCGACGGTAACAAGAGCTCGTCGGATGATGTCGTTTATGTTCGCGTGCCGCGCAAAACGGCCCGCACTTCGGCTGCATGACAGGCCGTGGTGTCCAAGGCTGTTGACAGCTTCACCACAGTGACAGCGATGAGGAGAGCAGCAGGCGGCTCCAAGACGTAACGAAGCATTGAAAAGAAGAAGAAGAACAAGAACATTACTGTAAATACTTCCATGACCCCTGTACTATTCAATGCATCCATCATCACGATTTTTTGGATGCGTTACATTGAGCGCTACCATGATTTTTCACACCAAAAAAAGTAATTTCTCAGCAATAATTTTAGCTCAGTTTTACTTAGTTTGATGTACAGAATGCTTGGTTGACGGCTTACACCTTATATATAGTGACGGTTGGTTCTTTTGGCGCATGGCCGAGGTCAGAACTAAGGCCGCCATCTTCTTTTTTCAAAGCATTATCCACAGACACTTTCACAAATGTTTACTGACAGCGCCCTACTGACACTGTCATTGAAGCACCAAAATAACCATGTAATAACCATACAATTCAGTGCATTCAAAACCATGCATGATTACCTCAGAAACTAGTCCTGTCATTGACCAAGATGCATGTTTAACAAATGAATGCACATAAGTATATGTACATAATTTAAAAACCTGTTGAAACGAGAACGCGGAAAACATATTTTATAAGGAAGTGTGGCTTTTGGGAGTTCCGGTCGGTATAAATGAGATGGCCGGTGAATGCGGTGGCCTATTTTGTCGGGTTCATGGAGGTAGCCTATATTCATGTTCACGTCAGTTTTATGAGTAGTGAGGCTTGGTAGTTTTAGAAGTGAGTGGTTGACTAATAATTTGCTCTTTTTGGAAGTTTTATATTCATTATTCATATTATTTTGGATTTATAGTTTAATTTTTTTTTTCTGAAGATACGTAAGTTACAAGTAACATAGTTACATACATGTTGATCGATGTATTAAAGCGAATTAGTTTATTTATAAAACTTATTGTTTCTGAATTAATTTGGCGAACCCATTATTGCGTTCATTAGGTACAACTGAACGGAACTGTTTAAAGTAGTTTCACTTTCGTACATTTTGAATTAGGATGTTCTACATTACCAAAAAAGTGAGAGTATTTAATAGATAGTTAATAAGAGCAGTTTAGCGAATATTACGTAATTTTCTAATTACATCATAGACAACCGTCTAATAACTCTTCGAAAAAAATCTACTAGGTACAATGTCTACTACTTTGTATAATATCATCAGTAAAATGCAAAGAAAAAACTACGGCTAACATATTATACGCTTGTAAATTCCGAGTTCCGACATAATCCAGTTCATTGACCAACCTCTAACGAAATCAAACATACCGTGAACAACGCCAATTTTATTGCAAATCGGAAAACATGCAAATTGCGAGTACAGACAGCAGGAAAAGCGAATTTTCATTCAGCACTTTTTTACTGAATTTACAGGACGACGGCAGAAATTTACTTTTAATTAATGAATATCTTTAAATGCATAAGTACTCTTTCATATCATATTGGTGCACATTGTCAGACTATCGATTTGACATTTAAAGTTTTAAATAGGCATAAAGTGATACTTAGGTACGTGTATACACACCAATTTTTTTTTGCGATGCGATAGCTAGGTCGTCTCTCTCAGACAAACAAATTGTCTTCTATAGCAAAAAAAAACAGGGCGTCATAAAACCCTCCTCTAATGTCAACTGTACCCAGGAAAACAATATGTAATAATCGCGTTCAATCTTTCAATATCTTCATTATGAACATTTAATTGCAGGAAGCGACGTGCTGTTCCGGAACAACAATGGCGACCTGGTGCTTTATGATGTGGACACTGATAGCACCATGCCGCTCATATACAACTCCTCACAGGTAAGTTCAATATTTTATACTTGTTTTAGTTCTTTAAGAATATTTCAAGGGATATGTGTAGCCTCACTCACGCTTCTTTCTGATGGGGGTAGGCAGAAACTACAGGACGGAGTGTATAGCCAAATAGCTTTCAAATCAACAGTAGGTCAGTGGCCAACAGTTGATATCAAAAAGTTACAGCAAAAGTAATAGTCAAATGTGGCTCTACAAAAAGTAACTTCGGTGTTGATGCACCTTTAGGCCTCGTTAAATGATAAATTATGTTTATTTTGCAAATAGGTTTATACAAACACTTTTACATGTCTTCTTTTTTTAAAACTACATGAGGCCGGTGTTTCGTATCTGACTACTCTGAGAAGAAACAGCCGAAACAAACTCAGAGGTCATAGTCTCTTTTAAGGTCCAGACATAATCTTGATAACCTCACATGAGGAATATGCAGATGAGTGTCTGAGATGGTCTTTTGAAGAAAGAACCACACAGATTTGAGTGGACCTGTCCAGCCAAGCATGTCAGTTATCGTGTGTAGCTCGACTCATAACTCAAGGAGCTCAACGAATGTTATTAATAGACCGGAAGTAGTGAAAAGAATAGGAAACTTCATTCATAAGTGTTTTTTTAGGGAGAAGCGCCAAGGTAGCCCACGAATCATATTTTAACTAGCGACCCGCCCCGGCTTCGCACGAGTGCAATGTAGATACTAATGTTTTTTCTACTATAATATGCATTTATTATATATATAAACTTCCTCTTGAATCACTCTATCTATAAAAAAGAAACCGCATCAAAATCCGTTGCGTAGTTTTAAAGATCTAAGCATACATAGGGACAGACAGACAGCGGGAAGCGACTTTGTTTTATACTATGTAGTGATAAACATATAATCCGAAACTGACCTGCAAATTGTAAGAAAATTTAAATTTCGCGGGCGACCCTGGCTCTCTCACCTTAAGGTTTCTAAGGCCTGATTTCTAAATTGTCTGTGTCCGTACCTTGTCCGTAAAGCTCTAAGTTTTTGATCGTCGACCTGATATAAACAGTCCGGTATGTTAGGTACAGTTTGATATTGTATTAGCTGATAATGTTGATATCGACGTCAACAATGATTTGTAATTTTTATCAGTCTTTAAAATGTTCAAGGTTATAAGCGAACAGACTTTCATTTATATTGAATACTTGTCTTACCTCTTGCGGTAAATTCGTAGCTACTGGATGATGCTGTTGAAAATCCTCTTGACATAATACTCAAGTCGCTTTTTCTAACACGACGAGAACAAAGGAAGTGTCTTCGTTCTGTTGAGTGACATTTTCTTTGCTGAAATCTTAAGAAAGCTTTTATTTATTTCGTTACTCTTTAATCCTGTTGTAGCACAAGTATGGAAGCTAACTCCTTTTGATATTGTAGAGTTTTGTAATTTAATCTTGTTAACTGATTAATCTAATATTAATGAGGCAAGACTGAACGGCTGCCCTCTGATCAATTATGTGCGTTGTCTAGATTTTTTGTTTTAGTGAATAGTTTTTGTAATAGTTGGTTATAGTGATTGGGTTTTAATATAGTGATCTATGATGAAGCATTTTTAAGGTAGATGCATGCCTATAATTAGCAATATTGTAATAATGCTATTGAGAAACAAAAATAAACGTTATTGAATGTTGTGTCGAACATAAACTTTTTACAACAGATTATTATCTTAATTAGACGTTATTTTAGAGTTCAGAATATGTAAAACATAAAGATAAAATCATTTATTTGCATAAAAACATGGTATACTATGGTGTTGAACAAAATTAGATTGGTTAAAACATGTTTAGCTAAGATAAAACATAGCATGCAAAATTTCAAGGTTTAGCAAAATGTTACAAGACATCAACATTCATAAATTCTTTTAATCTATAGAAATTACATTCATTAATCCACTTGTGTAATTTAATCTTTAATAATTTTGTATTTTGAAGTGGCTTGGTATCTTGTTATAAATACGTACGCACATTGCTAGGCGGTTTTTACTGCTTTGCATATCAGATGTTTAAACTTAGTTCTTTGAACCAGTATTTAGATCTGAAATGTAGGTCCTCAATAATCTTTACTGGGTAATTCCTTATTCTGAAGTGGCATAGATTCCTATTTGTACCGTTACGCAAGTTAAGATTCTGAAGTGACTGACCATAGAATGCAATATTTTTTGACATTAGTGTATGTTGCTGAACATTTTTATTTTGTGAAATTGTATTTGAGATACACTGTTTTAAGCTTTTACGGTTTATAACTGAACTTACACTATCACTTACGGGATATCTTCCGCGATTAGTGTTGAGTATGCTCAAAAGTAACAGCCGGCGTCGGGATCAGGACTCCACAAAACCTAGCGATATTGTGAGTGTGTTTTGCCGTGACTTTGTACCGAGTTCCAGTAGTGCGCGTAGCAAAAGACAACGAAAGAGGGTAGACAGATTTGTCTGCTCCTAACAAGTTTCTACCATCTACCCGCATTCTCCAGTCATCTCGTGATCATGGCGCTTGCAACAGCGTCGAAATATCGAGAGCACTATATAAACATTAATCGCGGAAGATATCCAATAAGTGATAGTGTAAGTTCTGTATTTGAGATGTTCCCGTTAGTTTCGATTTTAGCCACGCGGCAATAGACAGAATTACCTTCCACGTGAATAAAATTAAGTTGCACTTTATAATACATATATTGTTTATTATATATTGTGCATTGTTTAGCTTCTATCATAAACAAAATGAATGTGACAGTAATATTTATAATTACATAATAATAATTGCATATTATTGTTAGCCTTTTGCTTCTCTAGTAAGCTAGATAGTAAATCAACTTGCCTATTGTTTCTTGGCTTACATAAATGAATGGTGTAAATATTTCTAGGAATCCAAGCACAGTTGCTGTTTCTTACTGAAGTGAAATAGCTACGTCATTATTCTCCCGCCCTTATGCCAATTTATTTGGGGTCGGCGCAGCATGTCTCCTTCTTCCATACTTCTCTATTACTCGTCATCTCATCAGACACCAATAGCTGGCTGATGACTGATGAGATTGCACCAATAGCTGTCTGGTGAAATTACGAGTAATAGAGAAGTACACGGTCAAAATATATGGATCTGATCTTTTCTACGTCTACACCGTGTGCCATTTTGTTGAACGAAAATCGCGAAAGCTCCGACGTCACCATAACCAAGTTAATAAACGAGGAAAATATTCACAAAATTCTTCATACACATCAATTTCCGAAGCAATCCCATACATCAAATTTTAAAAGCACTTGTCTCAAAGCACTTACCTAACCTAAGGGGTGCTACACACATTCGATTCTGTAGTATGAAAATGAAATGATTTCTACACATACACACATACATAAATTCACGCCTGTTTCTCATCAGGGCAGGCAGAAACTATAGAACGCCACCTGCTACGATCAGTGGAAGGTCAGCATTGTCAGTCACATCTGCCTTGTAAATATCTTTTGTAAGTCGCATTTCACTCATTGGCTCAACATAACCAAACCATCTATGTATACAAGGTGTAGTTTTGCAACCTCGTCAAATTCAAGGAGGTAGCTATGCTAATGACTCTCGACCCGAATCAATAATAAAATGGGTAGGTAGTTTTTGATATTTTTCTTAACATCAAAAATTGGTAATTGTACTTACACCACCTGTATTAAAACGCGGCTCGTCTTATACTAGCCAGCTGTAACCGCGCTTTCACACATACAAACAAACGCAGACGTTTATTCCTCCTTTGAGAAGGGCTTCATTCTGAAATAGTGTCTAATTAAAACAACAAAAAAGCAACGTTTATTATTATTGACCAGGTAATGTAATTTATATTGATTATTTACGTCTTCTATGACAACCTCCTGAATTTTGACGAGGATGCAAAACTACACCTTGTATTCTTATCGATTTTTACTTACTACACAATGATATTCGGTTTTTTTCCGACACGTGCCGGTTCCATTTTCCTTGGCGTCTATCATAACACGTATCTTATGCCTATTTCGGGCACCAGTTTCTAACAAATGTTTACCTTGTATATTAGATTAAGTACCGACTTCCTGTTTTCTACTTTTTCACTTTAGGGTCGGTTCAGAGTGGCTTTCTTATATTCGATTTTGACATGAAGATTTGTGTGTAACATCCCTAAGTTTCGCGGAAAAAGTTCTTGGTGATGATTGACTTATTAAATAGACTTTTGTAGAAGTTGTCACTATGAAAGGCGGCTGTATGTTTACTAAGTTACTATTGGCATTTAAAGAATATTTCAAATGTGGGTAGAGGCTTGTTAGTTGGCATTTGAATATTTAGTTTTAACAAGGTGTTTACATTATCTGCTCGAATACCTTAACCTAGATCGATAGGATCATCAAATTATGCTTGATCTAGTTAAACATCGAATTAGAAATTGTGGTAATATTACTCGTACCTACATATACAACGTGGATGTGACTCCGACGTTAAAACGGTTACCACGTATGTGTTCAGTACATCATTCTGATAAATTATCGATGAAGAATCAGCTGTTCTATACGGATCATTCTCACTAGTTCCACCAGCAATTAGTTCCATGGAACTAGTGAGTTTTTTTTTTCTCAGTAGTTCCATGCATTTTGATAATGGAACAAATGAATCAAAACTTAATCGAACTCGTCTCACTAGTTCCACCGTAGTTGTTCCATGGAACTAGTGGTGACAAATTACGATAACATACGTATGTATCGTAATTTTTGTCAGAAAATGAGCCTGATTAAATTATTAAGTGCTTGATATCGTGTCGTTGGCCTAATCTGTTTGTAAAAATAATACTGAAGTTTTTTTTTTTATAAAAACAAAAAGGAAAAAAAAGTTAAAAAAATATGTTTTTTTAACATTAAATTACTTGATTTTTTATATATTTTGTGCGTTTTCTTCATTTATTCATATTTGATGAAATTTTTTTAGAGAGTGGAACTAATGAGAATGATGTTGATTAACTTTAGTTTCACTTGTTCCACTAAGAAGTACCATGGAACTACTGAGAAAAAAAAAATCTCACTACGAGTAGTTCCATGGAACTAATTGCTGGTGGAACTAGTGAGAATGATCCTTCTATACGTGTAGGTGTAGCAGTTTTGCAGGAACAGCTGTTTTTTTTTTAATAACCGACGGATTTCTATGTCAGAATGGTGTACTGAATGCATGGGAACCGTTTAAGCGTCGGTGTGACTACTTAGGGGATGGAGGGCAATAGTCCCAGGTCTATTGCTCTCCAGTATCCGTAAAGTGCATCAATACCATCGCTAGCCTTTTAGTAGACCACGGCAAACCTACCCGATCAATAACATAGTCCAGGCTAGACATAAATTTCTTTGAATCTCCCCCCACAGCACCTTGCCCTTCGGTTTCCGCATCATGTCTGTCCCATCCACTTTGTTGAGGTCATCGGTCCGCCTAGAGAGCTAGCTGAGTGTGGGAAGCCCCCTGATTCCTATGTTACGATTACCCGATACGCGATAAACATAGAACTTGTACCAGGAAGGTCATATTTAAGGATGTGGTATCATCAGCTGTACCTTATAAAACATGCATGAGGCAACTGATATTTTTTTCGCGGTAACATAAACATCACGCTTGTAATCCCCAAACGGATAGGCAGAGGTGTACCTAATAGTACACCCACATTTCGCCAGTTATGTTTAGGTCCCATGTAATAGGGGGCGAGTCTATTGCCATCAACCGGGCACAAATTCAGATTCCGTGGCTGCTACTGAGAAATTCCTATTGGAAAAGCCCAATTACACTTTGCCCGGCTGCACACTTCTCACTAGACCAACAAGGCGGTTACGATCATGGTCTTATGGAGAAAGTTGTACAGTTTGATGGTGTTTACCACACATTTAAAAATGACTACACTTATCACACACGCTGTATATTATTAGTTATTTCCAATCCGACGTTAGCTATCTAAGTCAATACTTCGCCACACACATCCAGATGCTATGTTTCGCAAGCTACATGATTGTTTAATATCTACTTTGTCTTACAGATTCTGCAGCAGTCATCGCGGGTGATGCAGTTGTCTTCCGATGGTAAAGAAGTCATCTTGGCATACAATGTAGCGCCGGTAAGTTTTTTAACATTGAGCTGTCACTGGCATCTTTCTTAATTGTCTGTTTGTAAACCTAGAATATTTTTCATTGTTCAAAGTTAACAAAAAAATAGAATTGCTTAGATTTGATTTCCTACCAATTTTCACCAATGAAACGTTCACACAACTTCGTTTCACTGAAGTGTTAGGATAAACATTTGGTGACTTAAAATCATAATTCAGCGTTAAATAAAATTTATAATTTATTTTATTTGATTTTATTGTATTTTATTTTGATTTTATTCTATTTTATTTTGTTTATAGTTAGGTAAATGTATTAGATCTTATTTTATTTCTACAAATCTATGTGTGGCAATGGGTGTTATTTACCTGAAATAAATGAATTTATATTGTTATATAAAATTCATCTTTATATTCATCCCGCGTAGTCAACGAATAGGACTAAAGCCTCTCATTACACTTCGCAAATTGCTTTCCATATTGTACAAACAGTCATAAAAAAGACAAACATTAAAAGCAATGTCATCAGAAATACGTAATACTAAAATAATGCTGTTTTTATACAAAAGCACGTTCCGTAAATACACAGACCAGTGGCGCCACCTTTCACTTTCTGCGGCAGTTATTGGAACATTAACCGATTTAATGTAGGTGGTGCTGTACCACGATACGATTTTGTTTTTTTTTTGCGTTTTTGCTTTTTATTTATGTATAACTTATGGAACTCTTTCACGAATTGAATTTGCTATTGCATTTTGGGACTTATTTACATAGCTCCCATGATTTGTCATCAGCTAAGTAGAACTATTCATAAAGTTAATTTACTTTGACTCTTCTTTCAGCAAAACCTTTTCGATATAGTTTTTCATTCATAGTCGTCTCTACAATTAGGTAGGTACGTATTTAAAAAATGTGTGGATAAGATCGGCGGAATAAACCTTTAAGATCAAATGAAATAAGCAAAAAGGAAATATGCTTCGCAGCCGTGATGAGTATCGAAATTTAAACATACGTATCAAGTTTGTACAAATAACCTGATATAACAAGAATACCATTAGATAAAAAAAAAAACAAAACGAAACGATACTGTAAAACTTAATTATTATTAATATTTAAACTGAATATTCACTAAGTTCCTACTAAAATAAACCGACATAGACACTAGCTAACTTTAACTTAACTCCTTGTTAAAAAACAGCAGCCATAATTTCCCAAGTGCATGCAAGTCACCTCGAAAACAAGTGTGAAACTGAGTAGATAACAAGTTTGTGCACTTCAAGTTAGTTTTAAGTAAAGAACACAAGAGCCGAAGTTTTACAAGCGTCCCACACTGCATTGTCTGACCTAGTTACTGTTGAGCAAATTGACCCAATTTGACAATTTATTGAATTTTTGCCATCAAGACTTTAGTAACTTAGTTACATTGGAGAGTGACTGTGGACTTTTTAAAAATGTTCTCTTCTAATTTAATTTTTGTCACGAGCCGACCTCCGATGTAATTCGCCTTTAGAGTTTTTTTTTTAAATGTAGGTTTCTACCGTAGTAGGTTATTGATATTATGTCCCGCCTGTCCTGTTGTTTGCACATCATAGGAGCTGATGGACGCTACTGAAAGTGCCGAACTCGTGGCCAAATTTCGGGTTGACTCAATTTGAATCGTCATCGATACGCTAAGAAGAAGTAGGTCAATTGACCAAACTTTTTTTAATTCAGTGATTCAAACATAAACGGGCATGCCACTTGGCAGATACTTTTAACATACCAAATATCTTGAACACTAGACTTTATTATCTATCTGAATGATTAATGCGCTATCAGAGATATACTAGACAGTTTATGCATTGCAGCTGTCATAAACTTCAATACGTATTGCTATTACCACTAATATTCTAGTACTTATGTACCATCTACTAGCATGTACTTGGCTTTGTAACACAAACATAAGGTAGTAAATAAACATTGTTGCTGCAAATCAACAGCGCCCGTGTTAGTAATGACTTACTAGCTTTTACCCGCATCTTCTCCTGTAATTACAGTGGGCAATAATCCAACGGGTATGTAGGTGATAATGTCCTATGTGCTGCCTAACTCAATTTATGATCTACCAGTCTACCGAATTTCATAAAGATTCGTTTAGCCGTTAAAAAACAACGAGTAGCTTTTAACTTTTGCATTTTAATTATTTGCAAATTATCGAAGAACAGTTGCTGTGAATCTTGACACGTGGAAAAGGTATAATAATTCAATATTTCAACTCGTGTAAAAAGTTTTTTGCATTTTTATCGAGCAACTAACATTTCATTTTGTTGTAGAACGGTGACATTAAGAAAATATATTATGTACTTAAAGTTTAGAACTGTTTTATGTGTCGTTCAACTGAAGTTACAACCTTGTTAGTTTTAAAGTAAATGGTGCCTACTCATGTCTACATATCTCATAAAGTCTACGTCAATTTATATAGACCGAACTACAAAACTTACTTTACGGTTTTTTTGACGTCTGTTTTAGGGTCCCGTACCCAGCGGGACCCTATTACTAAGAATCCGCTGTGTGTAGGTATATCCGTCTGACACATGGCTGTTTCTTTTGAACAGTAGTAAATGGATGCATTATATAATTTGAATAACATGATGAACCGACCAAACACTGTTTTAGGCTTTCACAGTTTAGGGATATCTTCAGTGATAATTAATTATTGTGAGCTCCCGATATACATATAAACAACCATGAAGGTATTTAAAGAATTAATATTTATTCAAGAACAATGTGCGCTCCTGTGTTAACGCACACAGTTGTGCACTGTTAAAATCATCATTCTGCTGGTGTTATCTGAATATTTGGGCCGACCCCAAATACAGCATGTCATTCCCTCATCAGCCAGATAGTTAACAGTATTCATCCCATTTCTAGCCAAATCATGTTCATGAATGCTAATAAAATCATTATCTGCCTAGCCATTTCCCGACTATGTTCTCTACTGCGTACTTGGTATACCCGTTCAAATTCGTCGGCAGGGTTATTGTTTCAGTTTGCATGGGCTAAAAACCACTTAACCCTTCTCCATCTTCCAGGTATACCGGTACAGTTTCCTCGCTCGCTACGCAGCCATTAACATCGTGACTGGGACCAGTGTAGACATCATTCCCTCGGGTATCGAAGCTGACCAAGCGTTCCTCCAGAACTTTGTCTGGGGTCCCACTGGAAATGCCCTGGCCTTCGTCTACAAGAACAACATTTACTATCAGGACAGTCTGAGCAATGCTCCTCGTCAGATAACGACGGATGGAGAATTGAATATCAAGTACCATGGAATCCCGGATTGGGTGTATGAAGGTTCGTATTTAGCTGGCTGCTTCAATTTTTTGTCATACAATTATCATGATTATTCTCTTATCTTTATTTTAAATACTGGTATTCAACTGCATCCGGTTAGACTGGAAGCCGACCCCAACATTGTTGGGAATAGGCAAGGCAGATGATTCTGTTAACCTTATCCCAATTTATTTGGGGCGGCAAGTCTCCTTTTTGCATATTTGTCTTCTCTTATTAGTCTTCATTACCCGAGTCACCCCCATTCTAGTCAAGTTCAGTTGGTTTTTAAAGAAGGGTTATGTGTTTGATGTAAGTATGTATGCATGCATAATTAAACAAAAGTTGGAAGCAGGCGAGGCTTATTCCATTTTAATAATTTTATATTCAAATGGGCCGCGCCTACTTCCAAGTATTGTTTAATTTAAAAGGTGTTTAGTTTTTGTTTTCCAGGTTTTCACTCGGGTTTTTTAGATTTTTCAATTACATTTTTTTTATTAGTTTCCATCCAAGTTTAATTCCTATTAAATATAGTGTTTACTGTAAAACCGTCAACCAACATAAGTACAGTTAGTTGTCAGTGGTTCCTTCTGAGTTTCGTCTATCTGTTCCTAAACATTCTCGTTCACTCTCAAGGGAAATTATCGATATTATGCATACTGATCCAATATACTTATAGGTTTTCGATCAAATTGAAGCCGTAGTGAAAATATCTGTTATTGTTCAATGCATGGGTACTATCTATCATATTCTGATCTCTAGGGAGAGCTTATGATCAAATAGATAGCAGCTTAAGATAAAATACTTCTTCTTGTCTTAGGAGATAGGAATATTAGAATAGAATAGAATGTATTTTCAAACACTGTTATGAGCTTTCACGGTTTATAACTAAAATTTCACTATCGCTTACGGGATATCTTCCGCGATTAATGTTTATATTGAGCTTCCGATATTTCGACGCTGTTGCAAGCGCCATGATCAGTCATCTCGTGATCGACGTGATCACCTCTTAAAATATTTATAGAAATGTGTGTTTCAAACATATCCTTTTCAATATCAAACTATTGCTAAAAGATCTTTTTCAAAGTCTCAATCATTATTTTCAAGGTCTAAGGTATTATCACAAATTCTTAAAAGTCTTACGAAATCTTTACAGAGGAAGTGTTCGGCTCGAGCAATGCCATCTATTTCTCGAAAGACGGAAACAAGATGGCGTACGTTACGTTTGATGACACGGGCGTAAGGACTATGAAGGTTCCTCACTACGGTGTTCCTGGCTCTGTCAACTACCAGTATACGCAGCATCACGAGATCCGCTACCCTAAGGTAAGAGATCCATAGAATCTTAACCCAAAAAAATATATTAAAGCTGAAAGCCAATTACAAAAAAAAAAAATGTACGTGCGTAACGACAATTTAAGTCAGACTAAATAGAACAAGGCTGGTCACAGAAATTATTATTACATTTCTTGTTTTTTGTTTTGGTATTTGTTAAAAAAATTATCAGTTTATTTTATTTTTATGTGTATTACTCGTAGTATGAAATAAGTATACTAATTTTCGACAACAAGTACAGAGTTAAGGTCAGAATTATAATTACTAATGTGTACTTATAATTGTGATCATTTTAAGAACATAATCAGTAGGCTGATTGTGTTTTTAAAACGGTCATAATTATAATAAGAATATAATTTATACAAGGTGTTGCTTTGCATCCTCGTCAAATTCAAGGAGGTAACTGTGTTAATGATTCTCGACCCGAATCAATGATAAAATGGGTAGGTAATTTTTTAATATTTTTTTTCATAATATCGGAAATCGATAAGTGTACACCACCCATATTAAAACGCGGCCCGTCTAATACTAGCCTTTATAGAGCTTTCACACACAAACAAACGCAGACGTTTATTCGTGAAACGGGTGATTCTCCTCTTTTGAAAAGGGCTTCATTCTGAAATAGTTGACAATTAAAACAACTAAAAAAAGCAGCGTTTATTATTATTGACCAGATACCTTAATTTATATTGATTATTTACGTCTTCTATGACAACCTCCTGAATTTTGACGAGGTTGCAAAATTACACCTTGTATGTAAGAAAAATGATTAAAGGATATTAATATACATTGTTTGCATTACTTGAATAAAGGCCTTCTATGTTCTGGGTAATGGAGAGGCCACGTGGACCCAGTGCGGATTGGAATGGTTCGAATTCTGGTTCTTAAACATGTCGGTTTATAAACGATAGTTTCCTTTAGCCCTTAATGAATAGTGTTTATATTGACTAAATTACATAAAAAATATAGTCTGGATTTTAGATGACACTCTTCAAGTTGTAAGTCGGTGCCGAAACCAGCGGTTAGCCACCAATGCTCTAGAAATCGGTACTTTTCATTCTAAAATACAATATAAAAAAATAGCAACATTTTCAAACAAAACTCAAATTAGTTTAAGTAATTAGTATGCATGGCTAATATATTTAATTACTGAAATATTATAGTTCAATCATAACAATTAACAATATCAGTCTTAGTACATCCTAGTTATCAGATTAACCTAGATCGATTACACTTGAAAGAAAGATAAGTGGTAATTACTGTTTAATTGTATTATAAACAGTAGACGCTTAGTTATATTCTTCTCATATATATATATATATTTTCTTTTAAAGAAAAAGTTGACCGTTTGCTATAAACGGGACCATAGACAAAACGAGTTTAAATTTGTGTACTTAATTTTACCAAATATTAGGTTGTTTAGTTTCCCGCGTTTACAAAACGCAATGGCAATAGGCTCGCCCCCTATTACGTGGGGCTTATACATAACTAGCCAAATAAAGGTGGTACCATAGGAATACTTCTGCATAACTATCCTTTCGGGGCACACAGGCGTCATGATTTAAAGAGCACGAAGAGCTGAAACACCAGATATATTATGACCACATCCAAACTACAACTGAATTATTCCCGTAAACTTCCTAAGTATATCATCTAGTCTTCTCACAATAACTTCCAAGGCGAACTAAAGATTTATTCACGCTCCAAGCCAAGTTTGGGGAACTGCATCACCTTAATCATTAGAAACTTCAACAAACGTCGCAAGTTATAATGAACTGTGGAAGCAAGAAGTTCAACTGCACACAATCCAACTCAATTACTTCGGTTAATTGCGTATAAATGGGAATTAGATTCTACTTTAATATTTGATAAGTATTTTAGCTTAAATCGGGTATTTTTCCTTTAATTTTAACTTTATCTAACTGGAAAAATAACCCAAGTGGATATGGAGCAATCGATGAAAAATATTGTTTTATCTGGAAAGTTATAAAAATATTTTTCAATTAAAATCTCATCGAGGATAACAAAAAAAAACACATATGTGTGCGTATTTCTTGTCACATTATTAACGATACACAGACAATCTCAAATCTTATTCCGATTTCTTAAACTTTTGCGTAGGTAGATACCAAATCCAGCCTAACCGGATGCGACATATTCTGGTAGTCGAGTTCAGTCATGTCGTTTTAACCTAAAAAGTTACTATTGCACATTCACGAAATAGAATAAAATACCACTTACTTAAATCACATTTAAGTTTGACGTTGCCTGAGTGAAAGGGTACACGACTGGTTTGGCAAAGTGCCCACTGCAGGGCGAATAAGATCGAGGTCTCGCTTTAGCTATAAAATGTGAATAGGTGTGCTTAATTGCTAAAATAACAATAATAATATTGGTCTGCTGAATCAAATGGACACTTTAGATTTAATAATGGTACCTTAGGTACGGGTCAAAGATTAAGTAGGTACTTACTGGTCATCTCGCAGCTGCCATGGATTATTGTATTTTTGTATTGTTAATTTTATCTTTTTACTCTGGACGCTCCTTCTCGCACGTCTTTCTACATCGTTCTCACATATATGTATAATCTCGACATTAATTATGTAACCAAGACTTTGTAACAATATAATGATTTAAAAGAGTGTCCATGGAGTTTCTTGCCCATTCTTCTCCATAGACATCTACGCTATCGAATGAGCAACTACGGTACTTTCACAAGTTATTATGCCCTGTGACTGGGACTGTAGCTTAGTTTTCTTTTTTGTGTTTTGACGACATAGTATCATAATAATATTTAGTTTTACTTTCAAATCTTTTTTCTGTGAAGCTCTCTTCCAAATCTCTCCATTTTTAGCGGTTTTATGTTATGGCTATCTAGAATTTCTACATTTCAGATAGTTAATATATACTCGATACAAATAAAAGTGTAATAGTAAATATGGGTCTCGTTTGGCGACGGCGGAAGCTCCGGAAATCGAGGCCCAATTGCCGATAATCGAGAGATTCAACTCAAATATGACAAGGAACAAAATATCGAGTCCATATCTGGAATGTCTATAGCTTTTTTTTTAACGCTTGTATTAGCACCACTTGTAAAAAAATGTTATCAAATCTTGGAAGTAAATTTTAACATACTTCTTATTTTCGTATCAAAATTAACCTTTGTATGTACATACATACAGCGTGTTTGGTTAACGGTTACCGATACTTTAAAGGCATTTTATATACTCATTTCTATCGACAAATACACGTTTATAAATATTCCTACCCCAACACCCCGCGAATGGTAGCCATCTTGTTTTTTTATTCGGCTGATCTAGGGTATGTGCAATGATATGCTAGTATCTTTGAATCTAAGAGACTTAGAGACGTGCAAATGAGCTATTCATTTTTAATTCCAATGATAGCTTAATCGATAACGTTGCCGTGTTTGGCTTTAGAGATTTGGATTTAGGGACTCAGCTAGTCGAATTCTCACTTCGCGTAAGACTGACTCATTGAAGAGCACATAGATTTGTTCCCAGTGTAGACGTTATTTGATTAAAAAAGAAAATTTACATAATTCATTTAAAAAAAAACAATAAACCAATAGACAATAAAGTGATGTACTTTTTAAACAATGTCTAATAGTAGAGTCGATAATATTTTCATTTCTTTGCTATTCCTTATTACCATTCTCGCTTTTTCTAAAGCTGTTCCTCTTCGTCATCTCAATAACAAGGTACATAACAGCACGAGTCCTCGACACAAGACTATTGTTCAGAACGTGACGATTGATAGCTGAGTGGAATTAGTTATTGATTCTCTTCCCTTTTAATGGAAAACGCTCTTAACACAAGAATATGATTGCGGAAGGTTAACTGCGAAATAAGTGGCAAAATTCCGTTGAATTTGCGTGAGCGAGTGGTAGATTCAAGTTCCTGTTGTGATTGGTGTTTTTTCTTTCATTAAAGAAAGTATATTTTCGTATAAGATTTTAGATATTTTACTTGCCTTGTTAATTAGTGTGTATTGGTCAAATCTTGCAGCTGATTTTCAAATCAGTACTCCCTAACCGATTGAGGTGAAATTTTGCACTCACCTTTGATTCTGGTGACAATACATTTATATGACAGACTTTAACTTAACTTTTTGCCATGTTAAGTGTAGCTTGCACTTCAAGAATAACTGTGAGACTCTCTTAGCAGAATTTACGTCTGGATTCAATTCATTTTGTACATCAACAAAGTGCTTTTCGAGTACTGAACCTTCTGTCTTCATTGTAATGCGCCTAAGCGACAGCATGGACATAGGGAAATCAATTGATTGGTTTTCTTTGTTCTGTTATGATTTCATTTTGACGATATTGTTGTGGGTAGGGATTTCCGTCTCTATGCTTGACCGTTAAGATTGTGATTAGTTTAACATCATAATAAGTGGCTTACTTGATAGGGTGATATGAATTATGTACTTAATGGGTGTAAAAGACCCAAAAGGAAGCCGAGAGGCACTCGTTTTCCCTGTCATTGCGACACTTTTTTTTCGTTCTTGATTTTTTCCACCCGCCTTCTAGTGACGGAGATATTGGAGGTCAATGTTCTAACCTTTTCACAAGTTTTTTTTAATATACAGGCTCGAAAGAACATCGACGCTGAAACGGTTGACACGTGTTTAATACTTTCTACCTTGTGTATGTTATAACTTTACTTTAAACATCTCTATGTTTGAGTGCGTTACATTGAGTTCTACACAAACCGTGTTTTTTCACACCAAAAAAAAGTCGTTTCCGAGCAATAATTTTTACATAGTTTGATTTACGGAATGCTTGGTTGACGTCTTCGTGAAGAGTCCGTTTACACCTTGTAGATCACATAGATACTTAATTGAAGATAATGGTAAAGTCAGCTTTACTCGTCTAAAACACGTTACACACGCACTAAAGTCATGGATACAAAACCAGGTAGTTACTTTATGTAATTTATTTCATAACCGCTGCTCTTAAAGCGGAGGAGGAAAACAGCGTAGAATTCGAATGTCACATTTATTTGAACCAAATCTACCAATCCACGCTGGGGCTGGTGGATACAGCCCGTAACCTTTAACAAATAGAAGGCTTGTGTGTCATCATGGGGAATTTTGCCTTAATTTTGCTTGTGCCTATAGTATAGTATTAGAATACATGGATTAATTTGTAGTAGACTTAATCTAGCGTTGATTTTATACTTAATGGTGCTTCTAACTAGCAACTTATAATAAATTAGCTGACCGCCGCAACTTCGTCTGCGTAAAATTTTTGATTAATGCTCCGCTCCTATTGGTCGCAGCGTGATGTTTTATAGCCTATAGCCTTCCTCAATAAATGGGCTATCGAACACTAAAAGAATTTTTCAATTCGAACCAGGAGTTTCTGAGATTAGCGCGTTCAACCAAACAAACAAACTCTTCAGATTTATAATATTAGTATAGATTAACACAAACCTGATGTTAAAAAAACTAATGCATGCCTTTATGCCCAGTACCTCCTCATAATCAAGTGCCTTCATAATTTTGAGCGAAAACTACGTAACAATACTTTACAATTATTAAGGGCCCAGTCCAAGAAAATTGACGGCCCGGCGAAATATTCGCGCAATACTTACAATGTTTTTTTGACTGAAGTTATTAATGAGCTCCCCGCGAACTCGATTTGTTTTGCATACCTACCCGGACTTTAGCCTTAATCTTGAGTTATTTCCTTTCAGTCCGGGACTCCCAATCCGACGGTATCAGTGACTCTACTCGATGTATCAGAGGCCACTGGTCTTTCCAACACCTACATAGCTCCTGCGGACCTCACCCAGTAAGTGTTTCGGTTTAAAGAAATTTATTTCTCAAAAAGAACATACATAGTTCACTTATATATGAGAAACTTAGCATAAAAACTTAAGTAGTAAATTATGTGTAATTATGTGTATTATTATTTTTGTTTATGTGTTCAATCATCAATGTTTTCTTTCATTTGTTCTCGGTGGTGTGACGATCACGGGGTTACCATGATCTGTTAGTGAAGGAATGATTTAGTACTATTCCGTGACTGGGTAAGAGATGGCGCTAGACAGCTGTCTAGCGCTGTCACTTTCCCACTCTCGGAATAGTCCTAAAACATTCCTGCAATAACAGATCATGATACCTGATCTTACTTGCGGGGTGAACTTAGTCAGAGATAGCACAAGATAGAGAGGTTTAGAAGGAAAAAGGGGAAGCCTTTGCCCAGCAGTGGGACAAACAACACGCTAACAGAACAAAAAACCTTTCCTGAGAAGAAGTAGCAGCTATAAAGACTCGTCATTGTAGCCTCTTCTCAAAATTTTAACAAATCAGGCGTTACTTCGCAGAAATCCATGATATACAATTTTATGCAAAATGTTTAGTTTTTACTCCGCAAATGGCTTCAGGCTTAGATGCAGTACGCAGCGCCCGCAATATGCATACACAGAAGTGCGAAAATTAAAATGCTACTGTTACAGGGTGTTGTATTCCTCTTGATGTCTTAAATGTTTCAGCAAATACTACTGTTACTATTTATTTCTGTTTGTAAGACAATAATTCAATGACACTCAAGAAGAGTTTTTCATTCATCACTAAATTAAATTATTGTAATGTTTTTTTTTTATTGCAAGATGGACAGACAAATCCGTACCACACCTACAGCTGTATATAATTATTTAGGATGTTCAATCATTCCCTACCTATTCAAAATAAATTTATTTTAAATATTTTCTGACTAAATTGAGTACATTGACTGATTGCAGGCCTATTTTGAAGACGGTGAAATTCGTGACGAACTCGGCCATTGCTGTGGTTTGGACAAACAGAGTACAAACTCAGATGAGGGTACAGTTGTGTACCGCTGGACAAGGTGGCTGCTCGCTTGTAAGTAACTACTCAAACAATATTTTTTAAGTTTTTTACTTAAAATATCTCCTCTTTGGTCACAGCACTACACCAACGAGCATGAGCAGGAGCATGAGGTCCTGGGTTCGACTCCCAGGTCGGGCGTAGGGATATTGGGTTTTTCATGAGAAATTTCTCAGTACCAGACACGGAGCCTGGAGTTGTGCCCGGTTGATGGCAATTTTCCCGCCCTCTATTACAAAGGACTTCAACATAACTGGCGAAAATATGTGGTGTGTACTATTAGGTACACCTCTGCCTAATCCTTCGGGGAATACAGGCGTGATATTATGAGTTTATAAAAGAATTACTTCGCAATAACAGTTAACTAAAATAGCCGTGCATTCTGAAAAGTCGCTAAAGGCTGTTTTCATAAATTTTTCAATATGTCTCAAATAAAAGAGATATCGCTTTACAGCGCATTCAAACATTACTAAGAAACTGCGTCTCCAAACGATTTTTACCAGTAGTACAAGAAAAAAACACAAGATGAAAGTATAGACTGTAATGTTGTTTGTTTAAAAATTAAACCCCAATCATTTACCATCCAGATCTACAGTTACAATGAAGCTAACGGATGGATCGACAACATTCCCTTCTTCTTCAATGAAGCAGGAACTGGTTTCATCACCATTTTACCTTGGGTAAGTAAACACGAAACATTTTGATTCAATTTGTGCCTTGATAGCTTAACGAGGAACTAAAATTCAGGTGGTAATAACGCCATCTCCCAGCAATTTCATGAACTGCGGACAATTCGCAACTGGTGGCCTACCCCAAAAATAATAAATCCTAATGCAGTACTCTTTTAGTTCTATTACGAGAGTGAGAAAGAGATGGCGCTAGGCAGCTATCTAGTGCCATCTCTCAGTGTTGATTTCCACGTTTACCACCAGATGTCACTTTGGTACTCCGAACTCTCATGTTTAACTAAACTAGCGAAATTGAGATTTTTGTGTTATGTCTTACATAAGTATGAATATAAAACACGTTAACATTAAAATTCATTCTGTAGTTGAGAAGATCTAAGCGGTCACACAGACAGACATAATAAAAGATCTTGTTTTATATCTGCCACTATGCATAGATAAAATCTATTTAATTATATTCAAAATATATATTTTTTAAGATTTTTTACAATCTCGAAGCATGAAAAATGTATAAACTCATCTCGTTTGCCTCCATTCAAATTATGCTGATCTTTCTAACAGTTATTTCTAAATAAATTTTCAGGAAGTCGATGGAATTCTGTACAAGCAGATAGTTCAAGTGTCGCAGCCTGCTACGGGCACTGACTTGTGGGGTCCTCAGAACCGCGTCAACAAAGCACACACTGTGCTTGAGATTTTAGCGTGGAACTCCGCTAACGTGATGTAAGAATTTATCTATTTTTTTTGTTGTCGTTGATGTCTTTCGTAGCCCACGGCTGGGCAAAGGCCTAGTCCACAGGCCCACAAAGGCTGCAATAAGACATCCACGAAAAGAGGTTTCCAGGTACTCTTTCGTTAGCCACTAAAAAGTATGAATTAAAAAAAAAAATGATTTACTATAAACCTTAAAATATCCAATTTAATTACATTACTTTGAACGAAAATGATACTGGAATTAAAGTAACAATCCATGCGTGCGTCGATCATCAAGATATAAAAGAAAAACTATTATTTCTTCACGCCGAATAATAACAAAAAAACAGTTTGTCTGTGCTTTAACTTCCCACTAAATCAATGGGTGAATATGAAAACAGTACACCAAAGTACCATGAAGACTTGACTTCTTCTAATTTAACGGGTATTTGATGAAAACCCAACAATTTCTAATTGATCATTTCTCTCTTCCAGCTGGTACAAAGCCACAAGCGAGGAAGACTCAGCGGAACAGCACATCTACACCGTCAACAGTACTGGTATAGTTGAGTGCTTCACGTGCAACATCAGGCGGGAGGATGGAGGCGAGTGCCTCTACAATGAGGCTACCCTCAGCAACGCTGGTGACAGAATCACCATCAACTGTGCTGGTCCTGGCGTGCCGCAAGTCTTCATTTACGCTACCGTGAGTATAATTTCTGAAATTAATCCTGATAATGAATTAGGATCCTTGGTAGATCCTAAATAGGTGCTAATGCTGGTAGATGCATGATGCCACGCTAACAAAATCCATCATGACGGGATAGTACTGACCACGAAGCTACTTTTAGTAATGCCAATGCGATTAAGCTCTGTTAATGCTAGGTATCATGAAATAGACAAACACACATCAACAGAATGTAGGGATATTTTATATTTCATCAAATATCGGCGGGAAATCTCTCAAAGTTTTTCGTTGTAACATGTCCCAGGCATGCTCGATAGGATTTAAGTGTGGCGACTGTGCAGGCCAATCCAAAACTTGAATATCATGGTCTCGGAGAGCGGCCGACACCAGCCGCGCCGTATGGGAAGGAGCATTATCGTGCAATAGTAGAAATTCCTGGCCCATTTGGATTATGTGTGGGACAATAACAGGCTCTATTACCTCCTCGTGGTATTTTTGTTCAGTCATGTTGCCTTGAATCCAAACGAGCTGGGTTCGTCCGCTAAGACGAATTCCTGCCTACACCATGATTGTCCCGCCTTGGTATGAGTGGACCTCCTGAGGGTGCCGTAGACGGCTAACTCTCCCTGGAGTTCTCCAAACGCTCGTTCTCCGTACATCGGGATGAAACCCAAACCGCAACAGCACCAAAGACCATTGTTCGTCACTCCATGGTAAATGCTCCCGAGCCCACGAAAGCCGACGACCGCGATTGCCACGTCACGATGCTTGAACACGTAGCGGTCTTCGAGCATGAAGACCAACTTTATGCAACCTTTTTCTCACGGTTTGGTCGCTTACCAGCAGCTGGTGGTCCTCTTGGAGTCTTTGTACTAGTTGCATCGCTGTGATATTGGGTTGTCTTCTGGCGGTCATTTGGAGAAATCGATTCTGTCTTTGCGTAGTAACACGATATCTACCCGTGTGCCGTTCAGTCATATCCCCAGTACTGCAATAACGTGACCACAACCTTGATATCATGTTTTGGCTGCTGTGAAGGGGGTCAGCAACGACGCTTTGAATAGCACCATTTTCTAACATGCCCACGGCTCGTAACATTTTATTTCGACTCATATGACGACGTGACATGACTCTTAAAGCTCTCTCGGCCCGTTAAATTAAAAAAGAAAAACAATTTAATCCCTTTTCATTAATTAATATTAATAAAACAATTTTATTTTTCCTTAACGTAACGAATTACTAACAATTTTGCCGCCGTATTTTGTTGTTTGTTTAGGTATCCCTAGGTTCTGTTGATGTGTGTACATACATATAGATATAGATCAGTACCTAGATCCAGTCTAGATCCGGTTATACTTCGCGTATGTTTTGGAATTGCCCAACAAGTTTCCGCTTTGTAAAGAGTAGCCCCAAGTATGGCCAAAAACAAAAACTTTCAATAAAATTTTTCTAGTGGTTTTCTTGTACCTTAATTACCAATACCTATTGTGTGTTCCAGAACGGCACCCTGATCCGCGTGTGGGACGACAGTGCGGAGCTGTGCGCCATCACCGACAACCGTGATTTGCCCGTCATCATCCGCTACTCCGTGCCCGTCAGCGTGGGGCTGCCGTCCGCTGACGTACATATACAGGCCCCGGCCGACTATGCCAATAGAACCAATGTGCCACTGCTGGTCTATGTGTGAGTAGTAACATTTATATCGAAAGTGGTGTTCTGATAATTATGTCCGTTTTGTGCTCGGAGTTTTTCGGCTATAGTTGAAAGAGCGCATGAAGGATCAGCACAGCAAAACTCTCAAGAGTCACCCAAGAAAGACATCAAATGTGAGGCCAAAATCAGCTAAAATGCAATCTGTGGTAGTTTTTTAATGCTGTAATATAAGCATTAATGACAGTTTGCCTCTATTCATGGAGTTTTTCGCCCGTACTTCTCTATACAAGGTGTAGTTTTACATCCTCGTCAAATTCAAGGAGGTAACTATGCTAATGATTCTCGACCCGAATCAATAATAAAATGGGTATGTAATTTTTGTGGGTGTACACCACCCGTATTAAACGCGGCCCGTCTAATACTAGCCCTATAACCGCGCTTTCACACACATAAACAAACGCAAACGTTTATTCGATAAATGGGTGATTCTCCTCTTTTGAAACTTCCTCTTCCTCTTTTTTCTGAAATAGTGTAAACTAAAACAACTAAAAAAAGCAACGTTTATTATTATTGATCAGGTATCGTCTTCTATGACAACCTCCTGAATTTTGACGAGGAATGAGTAGCTATGTTAATATTCCTGACTAAGCAGTTTCGTGACAATTCGATATGCCTGTAAATTGTTTAGTGTTCGAATTGACTGTTATTCTTTTATTTCTAGGTATGGTGGGCCAGACACAGCTTTAGTGACAAAGCAATGGTCGTTGGACTGGGGCAGTTCCCTGGTCAGTCGCTGGGGCATTGCCATCGCTCACATCGACGGACGAGGTTCTGGTCTGAGGGGAGTTTCCAACATGTTCTCTTTGTACAAGAAGCTCGGAACAGTTGAGATTGAAGACCAGATCACTGTAACCAAGTAAGTTTTAGTTTCTATGTACTACTATAATCTGATAAGAAAGTAGCTTCGTCAAGCCTGGACCACGTTGTCTTTCTTTTCTTTTGTGTGAATTTCATTTAGTTGTTCAAATTAAAGGATCCTCTGAAAAAACAGAGATCTGTCAAAAATTATCTACAAGATTACACCTTTAGATGCGCAGTAGTCGGGGCATGCTTACCATAGATAACTTTACTCAATCAAATCCAAAGTATGATGTACTGGGTTCGATTACCACGTCAGCAAAGTGTTATTTACCATTAGGATTTATTTCAGCTCGAAGTCTGAATTTGGGCCCGGTTGGTTTGCCCCTATGAAACATAAACATAACTGGCGAAATATAGGTTTACGATAGACAAGCTTTGGCCTTACCCCGTGGGGTTAATAGACGTGATAATCCATAGCTTTTTCATTTGTCTCTAATTTTTTTCAGACATTTACAAGACAACTTCTCCTGGATAGACGGGAACCGCACTTGTATCTGGGGTTGGTCGTACGGCGGGTACGCGGCAAGTAAGGCGCTCGCTGAGGGTGGAGACGTCTTCAGGTGCGCGGCTGCCGTCGCTCCTGTTGTGGACTGGAGGTTCTATGGTTAGTCTCCATTTTTTCATAACGATCTTATAAGCTTTCATAATTGCTATGGAATATTGACATCGACAGCTTTTGAACGCCTTTTAGATCTACCGATCATGTTTAGTTTCTTTGGTAAATCCGCTCTTACTTTCACTTTTTCTAATCTTGGCGACGGCTTGGCTTGGCTCAGGTAAGCTATGGTGAAACTATTTTTAGTGAGTAGATGGCTACTCAGGGTACTCTGGCTACTGAGAGTTGAGGATAGAAGACTGAGAGATGAGGAGATGCGAAAGCTGTGATAAAATCCCTGGTGCAACATGGTCTTTACTTGTTTTTTTCATTTCTAATTCATGATGATATCTGGTATCGGAATACTGGACGTATGTTTTTGGTTACAGACACAATCTACACTGAACGCTACATGGAAACGCCGGCGGACAACCCGGAAGGTTACGCAGTGTCATCACTTCTCACTGAACAAGTGGTACGTATCGTGGAGCACGACAATAAATGATTACATAACATAACATCACGCCTGTAATCCCCGTAATAAGCAGAGGTGTACTTAACATTGCACCCACATTTCGGCAGTTACGTTTAAGTGCCATGTAATAGGGGGCGAGCCTATTGCTATCAACTGGGCACGACCCCAGACTCCGGGGCTGCCACTGAGAAATTCCTGATGGTAAAACCCAAGAGCAATTTTTCAAACTCGGGAAACGAACCCAGGACCTGCTCAGCAGTCTGTGCGCTTGCGACCAGTGGAACAAAGAGGCCATCTGAGATGAATTATTATTTGATATATAAATTGTTATGGCAAAACTTTGGAGAGTCCTATATCCTACAGGGAATGCGATAATAGGCTGAGTTGATTGCGCGTTGTCACACAACGTGGCAATGCCTCTAATTAGGTACTTGAGTGCATTTGCAGTCAACAGCGATGTGTAACAATTTTTCGACGCCATATTTGAGTCGTTAGGTTTAGTTATGATAGAACGTTTTATTTTTTTTAACCGACTTCAAAAAAAGGAGGAGGTTCTCAATTCGGTTGTATTTTTTTTGTGTTTGTTACCTCATATCTTCGTCATTTATGAACCGATTTGAAAAATTCTTCTTTTATCTGAATGGATCTACTTCCCGATTGGTTCCATAGAAATTTCATCAAAATCGGTTCAGCAGTTTGGTTTTTAAATCAAAATAGCTGGAAAAAATATGTCATCCAAGTAAAAGAAATTGCGAAATTGACACATGACAAAGATTTGTGTGTGATGCGATAGCTAAAAAGGGTAAAATAAAAACGTTTCTGCAAAAAAATAACCGACTTCCAAAAAAAACACAAAAAAAAGTGGAAAATAACATTACTTTCGGAAGTCGGTGCCAAAAAAGTCAATGAAACAAACCATAGTCACCGACTGGAAGTCGGTTTTTTTTTTTGTTATTTAATGAGTATAGCTAATAAGATTATTTTTACAGTGAATAGAAATGACATGTAGTAAATCCTGTTATTCTTTAGGCGGAGAACCTGCGTGATAAGAGCTATTTCTTGATCCACGGCACCGCAGACGACAACGTGCACTACCAGCACGCCATGTTGCTGTCGCGGCTGCTACAGAGGCGAGATGTCTACTTTACACAGATGGTAAGTTCGTTTATATTGTAATAAGCTTTTATGTTAGAATGGTTAGCCGTACGGTATCTTAGTTTTTATAAATGGATAATGCGGGTTTCACTCACAAAGTGAAACTTCAACGGTACCTTATGGTGGATCCACACAGGCCGGCGGCGGCTTGACCTCGAGCAAGGCCGCCAAAAAGCCGGCGGCAAGTGCCATCGTGCATCGGCAAACGCGGCAAGCGCGGCTGTGAATCGTACAAGTCATATTTCAGTATTGTTTTGCTTGCCGTGGTTGATACGAATTATACATTTTTATACGTAGATATCGGTTGCCAAGTGCTCTTATCTGATGGTGCAGTTCTACGTAACACTAGTTTGTTTCAAATGATACAAGATGAATCTGCACACTTACCACAACTACAAACATTAGAAGGAAGAAATACGCCAGTGCCTCTTTATTTCATCGGTGATGTCGCATTCCCCAACAAAGAATACGAAACGACACCACTCTCATCGAAAGCCGTGATCGAACTGTTGCCGCCGTGGCCTTGCCGGCAGTGCCGGCTCTAGGTGCCGAGCAGTGCCGCCGGCCGCTGTGTGAATCCATCCTAAGAGAACGGCGGTGACGGCCAAGGAGATGGAATTGCAACAATGCAATTATTGTTCTTCTAATTTTTAGGTTTTATTTTAAAACGGTTAGACATTCTCAGAAAAAGAAACTTGGCTAAAACTTTAAGGCAGACTATAATCGAAGAACATAGCGAAATTATGTCTCAAGGCTGTGGCAGAATTTCTGTCTCTGATTGTTCTGTGATGCAGAGGAATTCATATAAACTTTTTTTTTTCAGAGCTACACAGACGAAGACCACGGCTTAGTTGGCGTGCGGCCGCATCTCTACCACGCACTGGAGAAGTTCCTAAAAGAGCACATGTTGTAATCCTACTTAATTGAAATTAATAAAATTATGAACGTTTTGCTCAGTGATACCTCTACCGTGTAAATTATGATATTTTGATAAAAAAATAAAGATATTAACAGAGCAATGCAAAGAACAATGGCGGGAAACCGTACCTTACCGTTGTAAGGTATTTAAAAATATTTTTTGAACGACTTAGAGGGTAGTTCGAATTTTTGGGACTATCATGTCGCATTTTGGAACGATCAATAAATTGATTGAAATCGAGCTCAGTCTAGTCGATTTCGCGGATTGGGTTGGTTGTTCCATGTTCCCCAATGCTATGTTCCTCATTATAACTATCTGTATATTCCAGGACTTTTCAGAGATTGCCTTTCTTAATGACATCATTATAAATTGTTTTCGTACTTCTAAGTGAAGGCAATGAACATTTTTTTTTATTTGTAAAAAAAATATTATTGTGAAATAACTTACTTACTTTACTATGGTGGAGAGAAGGGGTTATAAAAATAAATAAATGTAATTACAGAGTTACCTGTATAGTAGCGCAATAATTTATATAAAATTAAATATTTTACGAGTGATGTAAATAATTTTAATCGACGTATTTTGAGTATTGTGAAGTTACTTAAAGTTGCCAATGTTATGTATGAAACAGGGTTTTCAGTGGATATTATGTAGATATTCAAGTACCTCTTTATGTAAAACAGTAACACCTGTCATAATAATAAAATAGTTCACTGTATGTATGTATAGTTTCAATGAATCATGGAAATATTGATTTCGTTTGTAAATATTTTAAGTACTTTAAGTACAAAATATCTAATAGGTATAATAAATGTGTTTTCTACAATTTGGAATTTTATTGATATTATCCTTTTAATAGTTATCAAATCGGAAGCGTATAATAGAATGTATTACACGAATTCGAATACTCCTAGGTACCTAGCCGATAAGTATATCCCCCCACCCAATAGGGTGGAATTTAGAAATGGGATAGTAAGTATAAGTACCGTAGCTACAAGAAGACGGGAGTTTGCCCTGGCTGGAAAATTCAAGGCATCCACAGGATAGACCGGTTAAGCAGACGACTACCTCCTAGGTTGAACTGTGAGATGCCATTCATAAAATAAAGACGGGAATGCAATCGCACGAGGCTTTATGTACGACTTATAAAAAAAATTCTTTAAATTATTTACAACATATTACCAGTTATGAAAGCGCTATCCGTCGGTTAAAATCAAAAGACGCGCATTAACGTGTGGATCCGCCAGTGTAAAGGCCGAAGCACAATGGCGACAGGGCAGAGCATTTTTATCTTAAGTCAACGTAAATTCATACTTAGCTGGTGGTAACAAGGTAAAGTTTTCAAGTTTTAGAGATCGACCTCAAGGCATCAAATTGGCGATCGATTTTTCAATTCGATGCGTCGTTACTCATCACGCACACTAACACCCGTATCTATGTATAGTCAAGTTAAAGTAATTACTTGAGCTTAAGTAGGTAATTACTTGTGCAATTTTTATGCAATAGGCAGAATGTAAACAAAATAAGAACCGTCAAAGAAACCAGAGCTAAGAATTACTAACTTTATTAACTTTTTACAGTTCTAACATCAAGCAATTAATAAACTACTTAATAAAAATCGTATCTTAAATAATGACATTTACTCAACTGATCGTATCTTTTTTGAGAAATTTCAATACGCAGTCACAGATTTTCGAAAAGTGTACAGTCAGCAAGAAAAATACCAATTTTCACAAATAAAAAGATTATATATCCTATATCTTGTCAAGATTAAAAAAACTATGGGATCATTTGAGGTTTAAGAACTAAAGAATAAGCCATTAATCATAGTAAATTTTAGGGTTTATTTTTAAGAAGTGAAATATACCTGGTTTAATCAAATCGAGATTGAGACACGTTGCGACACATTGACACATTGGTACATATGAGGCATGGGTATCCATGGGCTATGAGGCATCAAGACATATTGCCCAAATTGTTGACAGCCAATACCTGGCTACTTCAAGTACCATTCTACTCAGCTACCTCCACTCGGTGTGCCGGGCAAACCCGTTCGCCTTACACACAATGTAAAGTTTTCTTCAACGACAACTGTTTTTAAATATTACGTACCTTTATTTATTTTTCATTCTTATTTTTACATTTTTAAATAATCGCATATAAAATAATTAAAAAAAACATTTAAAAATATAAAAAATAGTAGCCCACCGGTATCGGGAACAGGGTCCCAGCTACCGGCGGTCAGGGTTCCAGAGAGAGGAACCTCCTAACAATACGAGCCGTGTCCAGGAGTACCGCTTTCTGAATCAAGCCCTGGATCCAGCCGCCTAAGGAGAGCTTCCTCAGGTATTGGTCGAGGCTCTTGGCAATTAAGCCATTGGCTGAGACGACTATCGGCACAATGATCGCCGAGTCCACTTCCCACATGTCGACAACCTCGCGAGCCAAGTCAAGATACTTAATTTGCTTATCTTTCTCGGCTTTCACGAGGGTCATGCGGGACCATTATGTCAACAATCATTGCGCGCCGTTCTGATCGATCCACCACCACTATCAGGCTTGTTGGCCACAATAGTCCTGTCAGTGATGATGGATTGATCCCAGTACAGTGTTATATTGCCATTTTCGAGAACTGGGTCGGGCACATACCTATAGTACGGCACTTCCGATTCCACAAGGATGTATTTTAGAGCAAGTTGCTGATGGATAATCCTGGCTACAAGGTTGTGTCTATGTAAGTACTCTCCGTTAGCTAGACGAGAACAGCCGGAGATAATGTGAATAATAATACCTACGTATAATTATTTTTAATCTTCTAATTACTTACATTTAAATATTTCTATATCTTAATAATCAAATTAATGCTACAATTATCTTTATGGATTGGCTAAGGCAGATTATACCTATTATGCTAATTTATCTAAAACGTCAAAATATTCAGTGTGGCTGGGATTCGGTTGACGCCGGTCCAATTTATTTACCTGGTTCTGGTGAGTAAATTGGAATACCTATTCTTACAAGGATACCCACTGTGTTGGTTTAATGGTGTGACCTTTTGAAGGCACGTAAGTAGACACTCAAGGGTGAGTAGGTTATCAATAAGGTATATTGACCATGTTCATACGACTTTTGTGCTAATAAAATAGCTCCTTGTAAGAGAATCCGACCATATTATAAAAAAGACGGTGTAAACGAATCCTTCACAAAGCCGTCAACCAAGCATTCTGTGCATCAAGCCAAGTAATTTGACGCAAAAGTTAAGCTTAAGAAAAATCACCTTTTACGGTAAAACTCAATGTAACGCACTCAATGTGAGCTGATGGATACATTGAATAGTAAACGGGTCATGGGGGTATTTAAAGTGAAGTTAAAACCTTATAAGCCAGTATTTAAAAAAAAATTGAAAAAGTTGGAACTTTGACCCCAATAGCTCCGTAACTAGAAAGTTCCCACGTATAGTCCCGAACAAAAAAATATCGCAATAATAGGAAGAACAAGTGACTTTCGGATTCGGTAAGGGTCTATTTACACCCTTTATTTTATTTACCCTGGCGAAGAGAGGAGTTTGAAAAAGGTGGTTTCCCTTTTTTTTTTTTTTGGATGGGAAATCATCAAATGACTTCTCCCGCTCTGGGCTGAGCGGGAGGGAGTGTCAGACTTTTACTGACTAAAACCCACCCATGTTCCTTCATCACCCTTTGTGTTCCGGGGCCGCGGTATCTCTTTCGAACAACCCGCAGCACCCGGCAGGCATCGGCCCTTGCGGGCCCCTTCCCTATGCTGACATCTCTTTGAGGCGCGCGTGGAACACGAACGCGCCGTTGACACGGCCTGTCGTCCTAAGACGGAGGGACGGCGAGCTAGCCCTTAGCTCACCGTCCACAGGCCCGCGTCTACGGTGGCCGGGGGCTACCACGTGGCCCCCGACGCCCGGTGCGTCTCCCGCGGCGGCTGGGACGTGAGGAGGAACGCTCTCTCTCACGTTCCGCCTCCTCCTTTGCTAGCATGACTGCTTCGCAAAAGGAGGTGACGGCTTCCCATTCCGTCTCGCTCCGGACCATGGCTCGAACCAGGGCCGGACGCGAGAGGTCGCCGCCGCCGATCGCCGCTATGAGGACACGGCGTTGCTCCGCCCAAGCGGGGCAGACCTCCACCATATGCTCCACCGTGTCCTCAAGGTGGCTTCCCTGAGTTTTACTTTTAGCAAGTAGCTACATACCTATCTAAATACATATGATTAGATATAACTATAGTACTCGCACTTTATATAAGACATTCACGATTTGTCTTTGTCGTTTTCCTAACTGTGCAATTAAAATGAATGATTATGACTTTAAAATTTAACCGCGCTGTGAAGGGTCGCCAGGATCTTATTAGACGGAGATCCTATGACCGTTGGGTGGACTGATCCGAGTTGAGTGGCTTGCGATTGAGGATGTCTAGCAGTGGACTGCTGTAGGCTGATGATGGATGAAGGGTCTAACGGTAATGTGTAGGTACATACATAATTAACATAATAATCAACACTTGTGACGGAAGGATTATTCCTAAAACCGATCTGAATCTTATTTACAAATTGATAACATATTTCAAAATAAAGGTAAGGGAACCTATTTTTCTTATCGCAATAATTAGATAGATTGTGATAATCCAAGTTCGTCATGAATATCGTACCATCATTTTAGCGAACGTTGAATCATCAACTAGCCCTTAATCTTTAACTGCCTGAGGTACCGGACTAAATATTTAGATATTTGTCTAAATTATGTATATCGATGTTCTAGCTAAAGATAGAGAGCAATCTTTTCTATCTTTAGCTAAGATCATGAATATACTTAAAGGAAGATTTTCGTGCTACGGGGTTAGAATAGTGGTGAAAGAAAAAAACAACAACATTCGTTCAGAGACAGAAAATGTACAGCTTGCTGGGTCTATAAATAAAGTAATAAATAAGTATTTTTATGATATGAAAAGTTAGAGCAATGGTTGCGGGCAATTACCTAGAATGACATTTTTTCAAGAATAACATCCAATCTGACTCGTTTATTTATTATTAATTTATTATAGTAACAATTATAATTCGTCAAACAATAATCTAAACAATGCATGATGTCGATAGCCACTTTTTTTTTCAATCACTATTGATTCATTGCCGTGATGAAACAATTGACTAAACCTAAGATCATAATTATAATATTGCATATTCTGACAAATAAATGAATAAAATGAAATTTATATGCTTGCGAGTTGATTGGTCTCTCACAGCGAGTTTCGTTTACAGATATATCCTGAGTAGGATGGCTCAGGACAACAGCACTCCCTCTTTGGAGATGGGAGCCGGTGACCAGGTGAGGAATGACCCTAGAATTATATTTATCAACTGAGTTGCCGAGTACGGTCGGTTTTTGTGGTTATTTTAAAATTACTAGTCTTCTTAATTTCACAATCACGGAATCAATGATTCAATAAGAATAATTTATCATAAAAAGTGAAGTCAATAAAAATAGTAAATATGCAATTTCTTTGTTTTGGTTTCAGGTTGCTCTGGTCGCAACAACATCAAGCAAGAAGACAATTGGATACGTTATTGGAACCATCGCAATGTTGGCAGTGCTCGGAGGGATTGTTGCTACGATCGCTGTCGTGTCAGGTGGTGATGCTGAGCCCATTGCAACCACGACTCCGGTAGGCCCAGTAGATTCGACTACGACGAGTGAGCCCACAACTCCACAAGATTCAACAACTCCAGCACCAACGACTGCTAGTGAATCTACCGAAGCGCCTACAAATGAAGAACACGAGCAACGATTTAAAACACGAAGAAAAAAGACTGAAAACACAGAGAGAAAAAATACAAATAGAAAAGTTGCGGATTTCTTAAAAGCACTACAGTAGGATATTATTGGGCATTCTACCCCACCTTCCGTTCCATCGGCTCACTCCGTTCGCCTCGTCACTCTCGGTGGAGTAGAATGCCCAATAATATAAATGAAATCCTACATAGCGCAGTAAAATACTGGTTCGGCGCCTATTCCGCCCAGTGGATTAAACAGTGTAATAAAATACTGATGACTTACCTCGATCAAGTACCGCAGATTCTCGAATTGAGCACTAAACCACTACTTTAGTTGACAAGTTTTATAACACCAAGTTTCACACATAACCACTACCTTAGCTGACTGTTTTTATAACAACAAGTTTCACACATATTTCGTTTACTAATGGAACTATACGAACATAGTAAGCTATAATCCAGGACAGATTGTCTCATGTCTCTTCACAGAGCAAGAAATAGCATGCACCTATAGGCACACGCACATTCTATTTCTGTGACCCCAGATTGGGCACCAAGGACATCTGAATTATAGGATACTGTAAACATTAAACTAAAATTTGGGACAGATTGTCTCATGTCTCTTCACAGAGCAAGAAATAGCATGCACCTACAGGCACACACACATTCTATTTCTATGGTCCCAGATTGGACACCAAGGACATCCAAATTTTAATTTAATTAACTCATACAGTTGGCACTAGCTTACATGTTAACAAATAAGGGAGCTCGCTGCTTGAACCATTAGCCTAAAATTCAGGACAGATTGTCTCATGTCTCTTCACAGAACAAGAAATAACATGCACCTACAGGCACAAGCACATTCTATTTCTGTGACCCAGATTGGGCACCAAGGACATCTGAATTATAGGATACTGTAAACATTAAACTAAAATTCAGGACAGATTGTCTCATGTCTCTTCACAGAGCAAGAAATAGCATGCACCTACATGTACACACACATTCTATTTCTATGGTCCCAGATTGGACACCAAGGACATCCAAATTTTAATTTAATTAATTCATACAGCTAACACTACCTTACACGTTAACAAACTACTACTGGTTGCTTTGCTGGTCTGTTAATCTGCGTTGTGCTTTATTAAGATGCTTTCGCACTCGTACAATTGCCTTCGAAACGGTTCGTGTGCCGTCCCGTGGTCATCTATTGTGTCATACTCTTTGTAAAACGCCTGACAACGGCGCCGGAGCGCCGATCGTGTTAAGCTTTCACAGTAGGAGTAAGTGATTCTTAAGAATCTCAAAGTTTGCAAAATTGCGTGTTGTAAATTTGCAGTGTTCGAACTTTGTTACACGAGGTGTATGTATGAGTCATTTCTATGTATTCAACAATTACACTGTAAGATGATCGCTGTGCATGTTGCAGTCATTGATTAAAATTGATCTTTATAGGATTTCCTAATCAATGCAATTAATTTAAATAGAGGATGATCCTAGGAACATCATCATAAAGTTTCGTAACAAATTGTTTGAAAGATGAATCTTAATATCAGTACCTACTGAACCTTTGCATGAAATGTTTATAAAAAAATCGTTTTAGACGTTAGATGATATTACTTATATTGATGTTAAGTTTTACTGCAGCATATTAGTGAACTAACTTTTTGACGCGAGTTCGTTTACATAGATTATTATGCACAAAAAAATTTTTCAGGATATTTTTCTTTCAGCACGTCTTACCTTGCATCTTTGAAAAAAAATCATTTTTTTAATTCACATGTGTGATGTCATGCGGAGTTTTACATCAAGGTTTAAACAAACATACATACTTTATTATAATACGTAATGTATTAATCATAAGTGTCATGTATCGTCGTCACCTTTGTCGGCGAGGGTAAAAAGCTGGTTTTTTATTTCATTTCTCACGATAAAATTGCAATTTGACGGAAACAATTTTCAATCACTACGATTTAATTAGACCTAAGTAACATAAATTAATCATACAACTGTGACAACATGTAGTTAAGGTTTAATTTTGTAATGGGATAAATATTGCTGAAATGGTATTTTTTATGAATAAAATCAATCAATTTTGATCACAATATTACATTCCCTTCAGTATCTTCCAGTGATAAACACCGGTTACCTTCGCTATATAATTAGTTACGTTATACTCGTACAACCTTCAACTTTAAAAAATGTAAGTAAGTACTACTAACTTTACTGAATTTGCTAATGTATTTATTTAATCACTACCCAGCTACGGACCTGGTTTCTGCCTGCCGGCTGTTGTATCGGAAGTCTTCATCAAGTCATAGTTATAAGGTAAAAAATTAATCTTTATTTGCTCCATTTCAGGTCTGACTCCGATTCAGAATTCCAGACACGGTCTGCAGCTGTAGCCGAGGTTGCGAAGGTACAACCAAAAAAGAAGGTGTCGAAGCGCAAAGCTCTCGAGAGCACCACGCCGTCAGAATCGAAATCAAGGTAATTTTGTGTAACTGCTTTTAACTTTAGGTGTTTGTTGTGTATGTTAAGTCAATTTCGAACTGTAACGCAGAGAGCGCTGAAATCAATTTCCAATTATTATTCCTTGCAGGAATGTTTACAGTTAATTCATGAGGTATTTTTATTGGAATTAATATAACATAACATCATGCTTTCTATCCGCGTAGGGTTCGACAGAGGAGTATATAATACACCCTCAATTCGCCACTTAAAAAATAAATGTAATGTAATGTGTTGTGTAAATTATTATAAATAAGAATTATGTTAAATTGTTTACAGTAAACGACGCACTTCGAGCTCGGACCTTTTTGGCTTGGTGGACTACATTCCGTCATCGACCTCAATTGGAGACTTCGGTTCGAGCCTCTGCAGCCGTGTCGCCAACGGCAAAGTGCGACGAACGGCGAACTTAACCGGGGACTTCTATGTGGAGGTAAAAGTCTACAACAAGACCGAAGTTGCTTCCACCCCTAAAGAGGATAGGTGGAAGAAAGCCTCGGTGGTTCTAAAAGTGCAGCTAAACCGTAACACGCCGCAGTGGGACGGACTCCAAGTTTTTATGAGACGGACTCATGAATTATTTGATGATTCTGAGCCCGTCTTTTATAGTGACAATATAAACATAAAATAAATATTTAAGTTATTGGGCACCAGGTATATTCTATTATATCCAGGTATTTTTTGTTGTACATCATAATCTTAATAATAATATATTGCAACATCTAATAGTAAGTTTAGAACTATTTTAATCTAAAATGCCTTTCTGTACTGTTTGTAACACATCTGTTGAGCGCAGTCACTGGACAGGTCACCTACGTAGTACTAATCATAAAAACAAAACAGTTTCACATTTTTGCGATGGTGTTGAAATAATACATTCTGCATTTCGTAATCGTATAGCTTCTTATAGAATTGTCGATCCGTCTGAGAATTGTTCTCTAGAGCCTTTTCTTAATAATATTTGGAGCAAAATTAAAACGTTAATTGACATGTCTCTTAAAAAACATACTTGTATAAAAGTTAATTTCGAATATTTTGCGTTGTTTTTAATGTTTAAAAATGATTCTCAGGAGATGAAATCATTTGCCACAAAAAACGTTACTATACATCAGAATTATGAATTTGATTCATTATCGTCTCAAGTAAAAAACATTTTAACAAAAAAGATAGAAGAATTTCAGGACCGAGACAGTGGGTGGACGTTCTTGAGCAGTTCTCATTTGGAAGTCAATGTTAACAAATATCAACCCTTACGCGGTTCGGGCTTTATCGAATTGCCTTCTGCAATAAAATCGAAAAAAGCATGTGTTAATATCCACAATAATGACGAGTATTGTTTTTTATGGTCTGTTGTTGCTGCTTTATATCCAGCTAAGAGTCACCCTGAAAGAGTATCTTCTTACCCTGATTTTCGTAACGTGTTAAATGTAAAGGACATGTCATTTCCAGTGAATTTCTCAGATATTGCGCGGTTCGAAGTGAATAACCCCGAAATTTGCATTTACATTTATGGTTTAAAAAATGATACTGTCATAGGACCGCTTTACAAACCAAAAGCCTTGAACGGAAAAGTGATTCATTTACTTTATTTAGAAAGAGATGATTTGTCACATTACTGTCTCATTAAAGACTTGCCGCGACTTGTTAAAAATCAAATAACAAAACACCACAGTAAACTGTACTTTTGTGACGTTTGTTTAATGTTTTTTAATTCATGCGATAATCTTAGTTCGCATAGTTGTGGCGGGGTCGCCACTGAACTACCTCCAAGGGGTTCTTGCATACAGTTTAAAAATTATAATAGAAAGCAAATTGTACCATTTGTTATATACGCAGATTTTGAAACAATGCTAGAACGGTATGAATCTTGTGACCCTGACCCCACTAAGGCGAGTACTGTAACGCGACAGCGACATGTGCCTGTAGCTTTCGCTTATCATATCACGTGTACGCTAGACGAAAGTCACAATCGTTACGTTTCTTATCGCGGCTTGGATTGTGTATCAAATTTTGTGAAGTCTATCTACAAAGATTCAAAAAAAATTTACGATATTTTAAAAAATAACGCTCCTATGATTTACTCAAATGATAATGCTCACGACTTTGAAAACGCGATGACATGTCATATTTGTGAACAGTTCTTGTTCGGCGATAGGGTTCGCGATCATTGTCACTTGACTGGTAAATATCGTGGCGCAGCTCATAGTTATTGTAACTTACAATACAAACTACCAACATTTTTGCCAGTATTTTTTCATAATTTGTCCGGATACGATTGTCATCTTTTTATAAAAGAATTAGGTGAAGCTCCTGGATCTATTAAAGTGATACCTAAAACAAAAGAAAACTATATTTCATTCACTAAGTTTATTCCGATTTCTACCGGGGAAAGCATCCAGGTACGGTTTGTAGATTCTTTCAAGTTTTTAGGAACTAGCTTAGAAAAGTTGGTTAGTACAATGAAAAAACAAGACTTTAAACAATTAAAATCTTATTTTCCTAATAAAAAACAATTTAACCTACTGACGCGCAAGGGAGTGTATCCATATGACTATATGTCTCAATGGGAACGTTATGAAGATATGTGTTTACCCTCTAAAAAATATTTTTTTAACTCCATAACTAATGAAACAATAAACGACGAAGACTATGAACACGCTCGATCTGTTTGGTCAGTATTTAATATTCAAAACATGGGTATGTACACAGATTTATATCTCAAAACAGATGTTCTGTTGCTAACAGATGTATTTGAAAATTTTCGAAAAACTTGTAAACTACATTACAATCTCGATCCCGCGTTCTATCTTACAGCACCAAGTCTATCTTTTGATGCAATGCTTTTAAAAACAGGAGTTCGATTAGAATTGATTAGTGATGTTGAAATTTTTAGAATGATACAAAAAGGTATTCGAGGAGGTGTTTGTATGTGTTCCAAAAGACATGTCAAAGCCAATCATAAATATTTAGATACTTACGATCCAACCCTTCCAAATTCATTTATAATTTATTTAGACTGTAACAATTTATACGGTTATAGCATGTGTCAATCCCTACCCTATTCCGATTTTAGATTTATAAATAGACAAGAAATTGATTTTTTACAATTGAACTTAGCAGACATCAGTGATACTGCGGAAAACGGTTACATTCTTGAAGTTGATTTAATATATCCGGAGAAATTGCACATGGAACACAATGACTTTCCCTTTTGTCCAGAAAAATGCTTGCCACCTGGTGGTAAGAATAAAAAGCTAATACCAAATTTGTATGATAAATATCACTATGTTATTCATTACGTACATTTAAAAAAATGTTTACAGCACGGTTTAGTATTGAGAAGGATCCATCGCGCTATTATATTTAAGCAAAGTTGTTTTTTAAAGCAATATATTGATATTAACACCCAGTTACGTCAAAAAGCAGAGTCAACTTTTGAACAAGATTTTTTCAAATTGTTGAACAATAGTATTTTTGGAAAGACCCTGGAAAATAATGAACATCGAATAGACGTTAAGTTAGTAAACAAGTGGTGTGACTCGAACAATAAAACGAAAAAGACTGCTTGTGCTGAAAAACTGATAGCCAGTCCATATTTTCATAGCACCTCTGTATTTTCTGATGATTTAGTGGCAATCCAAATGAAACCTGTACGTATTATACTTGATAAACCAATTTACATAGGGTTTGCAGTATTAGAATTATCTAAGACTCACATGTACGACTTTCACTACTCTATCATAAAACCTTTTTATGGTAACCGAATTGAATTGTGCTATACTGACACAGATAGTCTAGTATATGATGTACAGAGTAATGATGTTTACAAAGACTTTAAGCTCCATTTTCTAAAATATTTGGATACCAGCAATTATGACTGTAACAATGACTATAACTTACCAATTATTAATAAGAAGGTTCCAGGACTGTTTAAGGATGAAATGGGTGGCAACATTATCAAAGAATTCGTAGGATTGCGCTCAAAGCTTTATTGTATTAAAACGTTAAACAAAACAATTAAAAAGGCAAAAGGTACAAAAAAATGTATTACTAAAAATTTAAATATGTTAGATTATAAAAATGTTTTGTACAATTCCAATGTAATTCGCAAAAAAAATGTATTGTTCAGATCAATAAAACATGAAATATACACTCAGGATGTAAATAAAATAGCACTTTCAAACAATGATGATAAACGATTGTTATCGTTTGATAAAGTTTCTACTTTAGCCTGGGGTAACGCAACCATATTTATGTAATGCGTTACCATTATTTTTAAATGTAAGTAATTACAGTAGATACATTTTTTACAATGTATTTTAGATAACGTCCTAAATGTAAAGACGAAATATTATGTAAGTACCTACTAATGACTATTACCTAAAGCAGGCTCCAGATACAAGTAATGTGTAATGTAATTGTAAAACATATATTTTCTTGGTGCCAAATAGATTTAAAAATAGATATTATTATCTTTTTACTTGTAGCAAATAATGTTAGAACTTATTTAGTAGTTAATTAATTTTAAGAATGTTTACGCGACATTTCGTAAAAAATACTAAAATATTTACTAACTTTTTATATCGTATCCTACTTAGACGTATCATGTTTATTAAATCATGTTTATTATTCATTTCCAAAACTTCGGACTTTAAAAATTGTATGAAATGTCGTGCCGCATGAACATGATGTTTTCTTTTATTTGTAATAAATAAATAGTATTTTAAGATCACAATTATATCTGTTTCATTTCCATTCCTGATTGATGACAAAGTCACGGTGCATCAATACAATCATGTTTTGATCCAGGCTGATATTTGCTAATTTTTTCAGAATATTGTAATTATTTATATTAAATTAAATAATGACGAAAAAATAAAACATGAAAACAAAATCCAGACCGGAACAAATACTTATTGTATGTTCCGTGCGGGAATCGAACCCGCGACACTAATTTGGCGCAATTAGTCGCAGCTAGCAACACGCTTATAACCTAATACTTACCATTGTGATGCATCAAGACGAGTTCATAACCAATGCGCCAAACGTGTCGTCGAAAATGTGATAAAATATTGGATTGCTTTGAAGAAGCACGCGCGGTGCAGAATTTGACACCGAACAGGTGCTCGGGCGCAAGCTTGAACATGTTGAAACATGAAATTGAATCACAGCATAATGCTTTATGGAGTCTAATTGCATATTATTGAGTAACATCCATCATTAGACAGTCAGCCGGAGCGGTCATATCACATCGAGTAAAAACGAAACGAAATTGTAAGTATTGTACAAGTACCCATCTACTTATAAGATTATTTCATCATGTTTTTTTATGTAATTTAGTTAATTATTATTTTGTTTGTTTCAGATCGTTGACAATGTGTGATTCTCCAGATATTATCGACTTCTCACAATACGCTCAAGGTTATCCGACTCCGAGTTTAAGTTGGCATATCCCTGAACAACAAAGACCTGTCAACAAGGAGCCTAGAGCAAGACAAGACTACGAACCTGCCAGCAAGAAGCCTAGAACAAGACGGGAGTGTCTAAAACAGAAGCCATATCTGCATACAAGTCAATCATTCCTGATAAACAATGAGAAGAAAAAAGGTTTACGACTGATCCAGGTACAAGTGTTGGATATCAGTGAACAACAAGAACCTGCAAGTGATAATCAGGACATGGTAATGTTAAGTGTGCAGTATGTAGTGACTGAATCAGTGGATCATGTTATGGATGAGACGCAATCGTTAATTAATAAAATATCAAAAAAACTTTGTGGAGATAGATGTTATTATTAACTGGTGTCATTATTTTGTACGTACCTACTTTATAAGTTGTTGTGTAAAATTTGCAGTAATAAGTAATAATAAATTATGTAAGTAATCTACTAGTTATTTGGGTATATTAATATTAGGAATGTATACCATTTATTTGCTTTCTTATTCTTTAGTGTTTTGAATGTATAAAATGTTAAATATGAAATAATTATATATGTTTTACTGCAATTAACTCTTTGTATTTTATCTTGTACTTATTATTTTTGGGTAGGTAGTTATAATTAGATTGTAATAATTGCAAATAATGTAAAAAAGTAAATAAAAATATATTCTTTCATAATTTAATTTACGTTTTTTTATTACTTATTAATACTCGAACTCTAAATTAGCTCTAGTGTGATGTATAATTGTAGGTTATTTGCTTTCAGTATTTTTATAATTAAATTTAAATTTTACATGTTATAATTATATCATGTTACTGCAGCTAATTTAAAGTTTGTTATGTAGGTTACCCTGATTATACTAAATAAAACACTCATAAGTAGATAGACATTTTTTATTAACTGTTCAACACAATAATAATTAAAATAAATTAAATACAGACATGTTATTATCAAAATACCATTTCCTTATACAGATAGCATTATTCAACGCACAATTCATTTTATGATTCACACAATTAAAATCAATTTTATTTTTACAAAACCTTCTTTTTAATTCTGAAAAATTAGGGCATCCCTTCTCACCTATGTCGATAACTTCACAGTTTGCACATAACTCTTTAATCCATTTAATCTTTTCCAAACCCTTTGTGATAATTTTTTTATTTTCTAAGAATGGTAAAATTACACGTTGAAACTCTTTGTAGTCTATGTAACCCTCGCTCCAGTAAATTCCTCGATTTCTTTCTAACCACCTCACCTGCTTTTTTTCTTCTTGTGTTAGGTAATGGAATGAATATGGTGGTTTTACCAAGAACGTCTGTGTATGATCCTGACTCGCAATGGCCAATTCTTTGACAATAAAATTATTTATAGAATCTTTAAATCCTTGGAGTTCCACTATAATGGTATCCGCCTTCATGATATCTTCTTGACAATGCTGCTTAAGGGTTTGTATTCAACAATGCAATCGTTCAGAATGAGACAGTATGCTGAAGTTTTATCTGGTATCTCTGAATCACTCTCAATTTCTACTCTCACATCCACAACCGGACCTGTCTTTAGATTATCCGCTTGTCTAGAACAATCAATGACAAACAGCGGTGCTAAATCTCTAAACTGTTTTTCGCTTAATATGGGCTCCGGACGACGTCCATAATACGACTGTTGGAATCTGGTGTATTGCTCGTATAATAAAGCGATTCTGTTATTAGCAAAACTCACATTTAGGTTTTCATACGGAAAATAAGTTGAATTGAGGTACACTCTAACGTTTCGAACATGACAGTGATCGAATTGAGACATGTCTGAACTTGCATTGCTTTTCCTATTTGACTGTAGCCCGATAATAACGTATCTTGGTTTTTCTATTTGAGATGAAGTTTTGATAGACCAAGTATGTTTTGTAGTTTTAGGCAAAGCTGGATATTCGTACAGATCCCAATTTCTATATATCATTTGAAGTGGGCGATCTTTTTCTAATACTTTTAACAAACCAATTTTTTCTTTGTCTGATACTTTAACATGCGGTACGCGCCATATGATTTTATTAATCTGAACATCATCCACTACTTCGCCAGTATTCAGTTTTACAGCGTTCAAATTAGTATTACTTCGTAACAATATCAGTTCATGTCTACTATTTATCACGACTTTTTTAAAATCTTCAGCAAAACCGAGGAGGTTACAAAGTGGTATTGAAGCAGAAAATCTTCCTCCATCAATATTTTTTATACCATCAATATTCCAGCCCCAAGCATTAGACATTTTTGATTCACTTTCGTTCATTGAAATTAGTGATTTCATGGTTGTTGTTATACCTGCATTTTTTATTTTGTCAATCTCCACTCCATTTAGCTCATACCTAATGTCTTGGAACAAGTAGAGTAGAGCATTGTTCGTGAAATTGACACTAGTAGCTTTGTCCTTCGTATCTTTTTTGGTAACGTTAACAGTTCCTTCCAAATATAGGGTGCTAGCTGATGGTAATATGTACAAGTCCTGTTGGTTGATAGATATGCGGATTTCATCGTTCCTGTTAAAACTCGTTACATAGGGTTTGTAGGAATGAAATTCGATTCCTTCTATAGTAGTATCGCAAGTAGGAGCGGATAAAACGTCTAAGATATTCATTTTAGCAATCCAATTGCTCTAAGGAATGCTTTATTGTCTTTAGTTAATTTTATTTTCTTCTTAGATAGAGGTCTTATTTGATAGGTAGCTCGAGCAGAACTGATATTCTTAACTTGTTGAGACACATTTTTATTGTAATCAATCATTTTTTTCTTCTAAGATGCAGATACACCTGCACTTCTTCACCACGTAAATTGATTAATCGTTTGTTTATATCTAACAACCTGATATGTATGCAGCTTATGTTGTTTTGATTGATTGGAAAGTATATTGCGTTCTTCGGGATTTCTATGATCCTGTATCCAGGTGGCACATTAAGTGCAAATTCGTGAATAATATGACTGGGTTCACCGTTTACATAGGAACCGCTTACAATATCACATTCAATCCTGACTACGGTCGTAGGTAGAATGTTGACTGGAGACTGTGACACATGCCATTTATTTGCTTTCAAGATTTGTTTATTAAATCCTAATAGTCTTCTAAAAGAGTCTTCTTTGATAAAATTAATGTCTTTTGTACAAAATATTGTAGTTTTTAATGTATTATTATTGCACCGTAGTTTGATAGCTGCATCTTTTATTTCGGATTTTAAATAATCGCTGACATCTTGTAATTCATAAGTGCCTTCCGGTATTTCAATAACTTCATTAATGCCATAATAGAACTTATTATTACTTTTATCAATGTTTGGAATAGAATTAAATGTTGAAAAGTGCAATAATGCACACTCATATTCTCCATCTAGTTGCAACGTATTAGGATAGTATGTAGTTAACACTGACGAGTCTCCAGTTATCGACAAAGTGAGTGACATCTTGCAAATGATTGAAATGAAAGAAAAGTATATATTTTATATTACATTTTTATTCCAAAAACTCCACAAATAATTTAAACATAAATGACCACAATTGACTGCGTTAAATTTTTGATATCTTGTGTAGTTATAAAACACATTACAATTTTTGAAATATTGCATCAATTCCATGGGAGGTTTTAAATTTCCATAGCTATCAAAGTATTCACAGTGATTGTATACTTTAGCATAAGCTACCCAATGCGTTCCTTCGTTCTTAGAATTGTCTAAGTTAACGATACCACATTCAATGCGTTTCGGCTTCCGAGGTAGTTGATCCTTCATGTAGATCCCACGAAAATATGGGATGTCTCTTGAATAATTTCGGATGTCTACATTAGTTAGAGGTCGATTGGGTAGCATATTTTTCAGTTTTTTGAAGATGTTATAAACAATCCTTTACCACTTTTATACGGCTTAATGTATAAACCCTTGCCCAACACTAAAGCCTCCATAGCTTTATTATGTCGTTCTGTTTCTTGTAAATTTTGTTTGTTTGCTTTGTAATCATTGACGGTTTTTGCAATGCCAGCTGCACCCCCAGCTAAAGTTCCTAAAGCAGATAAACCAGCAAAAATTGGAATTAAAGGCAAAACTCCCCCAGTCTTTGGTATGGGTATTACTCGGGGTACTCGAATTCGATGATGAATGTTTGGAAATAACTTTTTTGCGGCTAAGTAAGCTGCTTTTATTAAAGTCTTACTATCTTTGCATTTGAGTTTCTTAATTTTCGATTTTATTTTTGAAACTAAGCTTTTAAATGATTTAATGCCGGATCCAGACTTTAATTTCGCTTTCATAACTTTGTTAACTAGCCAAGAGCTTAGTTTTTCACCTTTCCCTGCATCTTTTGATTTAAGTCTTTGTTTAGCCATGTTGAGTAGTTCTAAATCGGCTTTGTGACGATTTGATAAGTCTGTATGGTTTGTATACGCAATATCGTGTTGCATGCAAGCTTCGTCTAGCTTATTTACACCTCGGTCACCTCGCGCTAAGCGTTTGTGAAGTTTGGTTCCTGGTCCGCAATAATTGTATCCTGGCAAATGAACTTCGAATGGTAGATTATTAATTATGCCGTTAACTAGTCCACCCCCTTGCATTATTCAAATTATAATGATCGGATTTCAAATGAAAAATGGTTATATAATATCTTAGTCCATTATTGCAGCTTTTTCAATCCAACTGTTTTCTGCACTGTTCAGACCTAACCATTTAACATACAATTTATTTCCTTTCTTTTTCAAAACCTTTTCTATCAAATATACATCAGGATAAATAGATCTTTGCAGTTCTTGTTCGTAAAAAGCTCCTAATATGTCTTGCTTTCGTCGATCTTCTATGTGATATGTTACTGGTAAGGTTTTATTTACCTTTTTTATAATAAATAATTCAGTCGACCAATTAGGAGTATAACCTTTCTCAAAATTATGTTTGTATTTACTTATACGGACACAATCACCAACTTTGAATTTAGGCTTCCACGGAACTAAATCATGTTTGTTTATTTTTTTAATATTTTCTTTGATTACTTGTTCATTACTTTTATTTACATCTACTGGTTTAAATTGAATAGTGCGATGTTTTGTGTTGTTATATCTCTTCAATGTATCTTCCAATGGTAGATCTAACCATTTATAGTTTCCATTGAGACTAAAATATTTATATAATTTATTTTTTACAGTTCTAATCAGTCTCTCTACAATTGATGCTTTTTTAGTAGAAAACGATGAGTAATGGTTAATGTTATGCTTTTTCATAAGCGTTTGAAAAGTGATGTTATAAAATTCGGTCCCCATGTCAGTTTGCAAGTTAACCGGATTATTACGACTGCTAAGCAGTATATGTTCGAATGCACGAGTAACATCAAATTTATTTTTTGATTTTAACGGTTCAGCCCAGGCATACTTTGAGAAGCAGTCAATCACCACTAAGATGAAATTGTAACCTCTGTTATACTTTTTTAGGTTTTGCATGTCCATCAAGTCTGCTTGCCATAAGTCGTTGATTCCTTTCAAAATAACAGAACGTCGAAGGAAATTTCTCCGTACCCCTTTGTGTATTTCATTCACAATTTGCTGTTTTGTCATTACGAAGTTTTTTGAAGTAATTTATCTACCACTGCTTTAGTATAAAACTTATCTTGCAAATGAGTTGAAACCTCAGGTATCCTTGCTTTTAAAGTAGCTTGAACTGTATCCTTTGCATCTTTTATGATTTGTGAACGTAATGTACCAATCAAATTATTAAGTTCTTTCAACATTTTTGCATTCAATCGATCTATATAATCCTTGTTTACAACTAGATTATTTAATTCTTTTATGGTATTAGCATTCAATAGATCTACATAATCCTTGTTCACAGCATCGTCTGCTTCTACTGGAGATCTAATTCCTCTCAGTCTTGATGTTTTTAAATCAAAATCTCCGTTTTCTGATTTTACCAGTGCATTCTCATTAAACTCAAATAACTCTGATAAACGCATTCTTTTGTGAATGTAGTGTCCAAATTTGTCTACGTTCATGTTTAAGGTGTGTTGTTTTGAGAGGATGATAGTAAAATAAACACATTTTTAAATACTTATTTATTTATAACTTTACTTTCACGTAATTCTTCAATGATAGATATAATTTCATTATCTAATCCTGTGTTGCCAGCATCTCTAGACGCAATCAATAATTTCAACCTTTCCACTAATTCGTTAGGATCATCCCAGTACACTAAGTCTACGTTTTTTCTCCACCTTTTTATCAACGGTAGACCTTTTCCCTGAATTGTCTTCTTCAGTTGAAAAAGAGGTTTAATAACTTGCAAATATTTTTGTCCTTTGTTACTTTTTATTGGTTTACTTGGTTCATAGTCTCGACGATGTGCATTTGTATCAAGTAGCATCGATTTATAATTTTGCATATCACTATCTGTAACCAAACTTAGGTCTACATCTTTCTTAAGCAACAACTGTTTTAAACCAGGTGTATTTCGGTATTTACGTCCAACCACCGTGATGTATTGATCGTTGATCGTTATGCAAGCAGAACCTAACATCAGTTTCCCGTGGTCTGCTCTAACCCCAAATGGAATATCTACCAACGCTTCTGAAGATACTGACCAGGATGACGTATCATAGTCTTGATTCCTTTCAACTACTGATTCATATGAAGAGTTACTGTTGATATCGGATTCATATTTGTCTTCATCACCATTATTATCATTGCTTCCTGCACTACCAGTTTCGTTAGTAAACGGACCATCAGCAAAATCTTCACTAGCACGCAGGGGAGGAGTTTGCTTACTAGCATTAGCAATTAGGTTGAGAGGTTCTGTTACAGGTTTGAAAACAGATTCCAGTGCTTGTTTATTGTTAATCTCAGCATCTCTCATTTTTCGTATTTTTATCTTCACAGCTTCTGCCGCATCAACAATTTGTCGTTTTAATGATTTTTCCATATTAATAAAATAGGTCGTAATTGATTTAGCGTTGTAGGGTGAATAATAATGGCAGGCAGGTAATAACCTTATATATGCATTCGTGTTATTAGTCAAAGACTACAAACGTGTCAAATTGACTTCTATAACATCCTTTGTTTTTGGAACAATCTTTGTTAATTACAAGATAATTGAAAGGTATACTCCATATTTTTGAACACATTTCACGAAATTCAATCCATGGCATGTCAGTGTTGACGTGTTCTTCATAAACATGTCTCATATTTCTTTCATCTTGTTTAAAAAGTACGATTAGGTTTGCATTGTCTCTTACTAATTGCTTAGGGATTTTACTATACGTCTGATTTAGATAAAAACAATCGATGAATTTGTGTCTCCCCATAGCAAAATAATCACGCATACTACTTTGATTTTCACAAGCAACATCATCAAATACAATTACAGAATTCGGTTTTGCGGTCTGAACACTCAGTACTTGCTCATTTTCATGATATTTCTGAAATGAAACACCTGGTACTCGTTGCAAGACTTTTTCTAAAAAAACATACTTAGGTTGTTGCAAGGTTTTCGAATAAACATAAACATTTTGAAATCTTAAACCATTCTCGTGTATAAGAAGGCCAATTAATAAATTAGTTTTTCCACAATTTGACGGCCCGCAAATGATGCATCGTACCGATTTAGGTAATAATTCTCCATGGCGAAAACCAGTCTCCTGAGAATGAACACAAAGTTTGTTTACGTGTAACGATTGTGGTTGTTTAACAAATTTCATGACGACTGCTTGAAACGGTTATATTAATAATGAGTCAATAATTTATTACATTGACATTTATAACTCATTGTAACAAAGTATCAAGGTAAAATAAGGTAATAAGTTATCAAGGTAAAATAAGTTAACAAGGTAATGTTGAGTTTTAGAACTAAAATGGTGGAATAGGTGCCGAACTAGTATTTTACTGCACTTAGGAATTCATACTCCTCCTTCCGCTCCATCGGGTGGAATAAGCATCGAACCAGTATTTTACTACACTGTTTAATCCACCGGGTGGAATAGGCGCCGAACCAGTATTTTACTGCGCTATGTAGGATTTCATTTATATTATTGGGCATTCTACTCCACCGAGAGTGACGAGGCGAACGGAGTGAGCCGATGGAACGGAAGGTGGGGTAGAATGCCCAATAATATCCTACTGACATGGCGTTGCACAATTGGCTGTTCAGTACCAGTCACTGAAATCAAGAGCCATACAAACACACACCGCCCTTAAAACTATGACCGAAGCTCGAGACCTAGCGGACTGTCTTACAGAGATGAACCGCACGATCCAGGAGTCCTGTACGAAGCAGGGTGCAACTTCTACATCTTTTGCCGATATGGTGAAAAAGGGGTCCAGCAGTTTCATTCGCCCCAATAATCTTAGCTCTGTGGCAATTTTT